>JAUMJK010002493.1:0-46037 GCA_033558105.1 Coccyzus lansbergi
GGTGCGCGCGGGGCACGACGGGAGTTGTAGGCGGCGGGGAAGGCGGGAAAGTTGAGGAGGAGGCGTGAGGGCGCGAAGAAAATGGAGGATGAAGGAGGGAGATGGGGATGTGAGGGGAGAAAACGGAGCAGGGAAATGGCGCCTTGGAGAGGCAGGGGAGGAGGAAAACTGTGGCCGTGGGGGGAAAAGGGTGGTGAAGGGGGAAAAATCAGAGTGAGTGAGGGGGTAAACGGTGCTTCTAGGGGAGCAGATGAGAAGGAAAACGTCAATGAGCTGGATGAAGGCATCGAGGGCTCCCAGAGAGAGTCCGGGGGTGACCCTGAGCTGGGTGGGAGCTGCTGGAGGGGTTGAGGTTCTCCAGAGGGATCTGAGCTGCTTGGATCATGGGCTGAGAGCACAGGGGGGGAGGTTGGAGCACGAACTTGGGGCACAACAACCCTCAGCAGCTCCAGACTGGGATAAGTCTCTATGGGGTCTCTATGGGTCCCTATGGGGTCTCTTCGGGACCTTATGGGTCTCTATGGGACCTTATGGGTCTCTATGGAGTCTCTATGGGTCTCTATGGGACCTTATGAGTCTCTGTGGGTCTCTAATGGAGTCTCTATGGGACCTTATGGGTCTCTATGGGGTCTCTATGGAGTCTCTATGGGTCGCTATGGGACCTTATGGGTCTCTATGGGTCTCTATGGGGTCTCTATAGGACCTTATGGGTCTCTATGGAGTCTCTATGGGTCTCTATGGGACCTTATGAGTCTCTATGGAGTCTCTATGGGGTCTCTATAGGACCTTACGGGTCTCTATGGAGTCTCTATGGGGTCTCTATGGGACCTTATGGGTCTCTATGGGGTCTCTATGGAGTCTCTATGGGACCTTATGGGTCTCTATGGGGTCCTCTGTGGGACCTTATGGGTCTCTATGGAGTCTCTATGGGGTCTCTATGGGACCTTATGGGTCTCTATGGGGTCTCTATGGAGTCTCTATGGGACCTTATGGGTCTCTATGGGGTCTCTATGGGACCTTATGGGTCTCTATGGGGTCTCTATGGGTCGCTATGGGACCTTATGGGTCTCTATGGAGTCTCTATGGGTCCCTATGGAGTCTCTATGGGGTCTCTATGTATCTCTATAGAGTCTCTAGGGGTCTCTGTGGGTCTCTGGCTGGAAAGTGTCTGGAGGAGAAGGAACCGGAGGAGAAGGCCCTGGGGGTGTTGGTTGAAGAGGAGGCAGCAGGGGCCCAGGTGGCCAAGAAGGCCAATGGCATCTTGGCTTGGAGCAGCCACCGTGTGGCCCAGCAGGGCCAGGGAGGCTCTTCTCCCTCTGGGGTGACCCAAACCTTGAATTCCAGACCCAGTTTGGGTCCAAGAAGGATGTTGAGGCTGTGGAGCGAGTGCAGAGAAGAGCAACGGAGCTGGGGAAGGGGCTGGAGAAGACATCTGAAGGAGCTGGGAAGGTTCCTCCTGGAGAAGAGGAGGCTGAGGGGAGACCTCATTGCTCTCTCCCTGAGAGGAGCTGAGGGCTAGTTTGGGGTCAGTGGGTCGGGGAAGGTGGCAGCCCTAGGTCAGAGCTTCCCTCGCACACACTCACACACACACGAACGCACACACACACACGCGTGAGCTCCAGCACGTGGGCAGCGCTGCCCTCCCTTGCCTTCGTTAAGCCCCTTAATCTGCTGGCGGTAATGAGGCCGCGGGACGAGCCCTGGGGACGGCCTGGGGGGGGGCCAAGCGCCCACAGACACCCCCCAGTTCCTCCCTGGAGCCCCCCCAGTTCCTCCCTAGACACCCCAATTCCTCCCTAGACATCCCAGTTCCTCCTATATACTCCCAATTCCCTCCCTATATACTCCCAATTCCCCCTAAGTCCCCCCAACCCTCTCCAATCCCCTCTCCCTGACCCCCTAAATGTTCCCCAATCCCGACAAATCCCCTTGAGGCGCCTTCAGAATCCTCTCCCCGACACCCCAATTCTACCAGACACCCCTAAAAGCCTAAAAAAAACCCCTTCCAGGTAACCCCTGAGGTCGGAGACCCCGAACCATGTCGGAGTCGGAGGAGAACGGAGAGGGTGAGCTCCGAGGGGGTCCCTGGTGACATGGGGGGACCCTGAGGGAATGGAGGGTCCCCGTTCTATGGGATATGGGAGTTCGGGGGGTCCCTGAGGGAATGAGGGTCCCTGTTCTATGGGATGTGGGAGTTTGGGGGGGTCCCTGAGGGAATGAGGGTCCCTGTTCTATGGGGATGTGGGAGTTTGGGGGGTCCCTGAGGGAATGGGGAGGTCCTTGAGGGATTGGGGGGTCCCTGTTCTATGGGCTGTGGGAGCTTGGGGGGTCTCCGAGGGAATGAGGGTCCCCGTTCTATGGGATATGGGAGTTTGGGGGGGGTCCCTGAGGAATTTATGGGGTCACTGAGGGAATGGGGGAGTCCCTGAGGGAACTGGAGGGTCCCTGAGGGAGTGGGGGGGGGTCCCTAGGGGAGGTTTAGGGGGGACCCTGAGCGAATAGGGGGTCCCAAAGGGGTTGGAGGGTCCCCTTTCTATGGGCTGTGGGAGTTTGGGGGGTCCCAGAGGGATTGGGGAGTCCCTGAGGTTATGGGGGGGTCCCTGAGGGACTGTGGGTGCTCGGGGAGGGGTCTTTAACCCCTCCCTCCCCACCTCAGGCCCCCCCAAATCTCTGCCGGCCCTGGCGCAGGCCCTGGGGCAGCCCTTGGGCTGGTCTGGGGCCGAAAACGGGGGCCCCCCCGGCGACGACGAAGAAGGAGGAGGAGGAGGAGGGGGGGGGGGGAACCCCCCCAGGCCAGCGTCAGCGGCGCCCCCCGCACCCCAAACACAAGGGGCAGGGGGCTGGGGGGGGCGTCCACCGCTCCCCTCGCGCCCTCTTCTGCCTGCGCCTCAACAACCCCGTGCGCCGAGCGGCCATCAGCATCGTCGAGTGGAAGTGAGCCAAGGATTTTAGGGTAAAACCCCCCACATTTTAGCCCTGAGGGGGGGGTCTCACCCCCTTTTTTTTTTTTTTTACACACCCACCCTCCAGGCCCTTCGACATCCTCATCCTCGCCACCATCTTCGCCAACTGCGTCGCCCTCGGCGTCTACATCCCCTTCCCCGAGGACGACTCCAACGCCTCCAACCATAACCTCGTAAGACCCGTCGCCCCCAAATTGAAGACCCTCGTTAAGAGATAACGAGGCCGAGGGAAATAGGGGGATCCTCAAACCCCATTTTGGGGCCTCAGACCTCCTTAAACTCCATTTTAGGGACTCAGACCATCCTCAAAACCCATTTTGGGGCCTCAGACTCCATTTTGGTGCCTCAGACCATCCTCTAACCCCATTTAACCCCATTTTGGGGCCTCAGACCTCCTTAAACTCCATTTTAGGGCCTCAGACCTCCCTCAAACTCCATTTTGGGGCCTCAGACCATCCTCAAACTCCATTTTAGGGCCTCAGACCTCCCTCAAACTCCATTTTGGGGCCTCAGACCTCCCTCAAACCCCATTTTGGGGCCTCAGACCTCCTTAAACTCCATTTTAGGACCTCAGACCTCCCTCAAACCCCATTTTGGGGCCTCAGACCTCCCTCAAACCCCATTTTGGGGCCTCAGACCATCCTCAAATCCCATTTTGGGGCCTCAGACCATCCTCAAATCCCATTTTGGGGCCTCAGACCATCCTCAAACCCCATTTTGGGGCCTCAGACCTCCTTAAACTCCATTTTAGGTCCTCAGACCATCCTTAAACTCCATTTTAGGGTCTCGGACCATCCTCAAACCCCATTTTGGGGCCTCAGACCATCCTCAGACCCCATTTTAGGGCCTCAGACCTCCATAAACTCCATTTTAGAGCCTCAGACCATCCTCAGACCCCATTTTAGGGCCTCAGACTCCCTATTTCCCACAGTCCCTATAGGGTTGGAGACTGGGACAGGTCCCAAGTGGCACTGGGGGCACTGGGAAGGGGTTTGGGGTCCCGTATCCTACTGGGAGACCCTGGGAAGGGTTGGAAATGGGGAGAGAGGGTCTTCTGGGTGTGTTCCCATCTTGCTCCTTCGCACACGCGTGTGTATCGAGGCCCTTAAGCCGCTTAGGCCGAGGGGAGGGGGTGGGAGGGTGTTAATCCCGGATTAGCCGCTTGGGAAACTGGGGCTTGAGGGGAAAAGGGGGACACTGGGGCATACTGGGAAGGGGTGGGGGGTCCCCGTATCCTACTGGGAGACCCTGGGAGGGTTGTGAATGGCACTGGGAGGCACTGGGAAGGAGTTTGGGGTCCCCGTATCCTACTGGGGAAAACTGGAAGGGTCGTGAATGGCACTGGGGGACACTGGGAAGGGGTTTGGGGTCCCCGTATCCTACTGGGAGACACTGGGAAGGGTTGTGAATGGCACTGGGGGACACTGGGAAGGGGTTTGGGGTCCCATATCCTACTGAGAGACACTGGGAAGGGTCCTGAGGGACACTGGGAAGGGGTTGGGGTCTCATATCCTACTGGGAGACACTGGGAAGGGTCCCGAATGCTACTGGGGGACCCTGGGAAGGGGTTTGGGGTCCCATATCCTACTGGGGAGCACTGGAAAGGGTCCTGAGGGATACTGGGAGGCACTGGGAAGGGTCCCAAATGCTACTGGGGGACCCTGGGAAGGGGGTGGGGGTCCCGTATCCTACTGGGGGACTCTGGGAAGGGTCCCAAGTGGCACTTGAGGCACTGGGAAGGGGTTTGGGGTTCCATATCCTACTGGGGGACACTGGGAAGGGTCCTGAGGGACACTGGGAATGGGTTAAGGGTCCCATATCCTACTGGGAGACACTGGCAAGAGTCCTTAGGGATACTGGGAAGAGGGTGGGGGCCTGGTATCCTACTGGGAGACCCTGGAAGGGTCATGAGGGACACTGGGAGGCACTGGGAAGGGTCCTGAGGGACACTTGGGGCACTGGGAAGGGGTTTGGGGTCTCATATCATACTGGGGGACACTGGAAAGGGTCCTGAGGGACACTGGGAAGAGGGTGGGGGTCCCACGTCCTACTGGGGGACACTGGGAAGGGTCCTGAGGGACACTGGGGGACACTGGGAAGGGGTTTGGGGTCCCATATCCTACTGGGAGACCCGGCAAGGGTCGTGAATGGCACTGGGGGACACTGGGAAGGGGTTTGGGGTCCCGTATCCTACTGGGGGACACTGGGAAGGGGTTTGGGTTCCCATATCCCACTTGGGGACCCTGGGAAGGGCGTGAGGGCCCCCAAGGTCCCCATCCCCAAGGATTTGGGGGTCCAAGGCCCCCTTCACCCCCTTTTTTTTTTTCCCTCCTCCCCACCCAGGAGCAAGTGGAATACGTTTTCCTCATCATCTTCACGGTGGAGACCTTCCTGAAGATCTTGGCCTACGGGCTGGTCCTGCACCCCAGCGCCTACATCCGCAACGGCTGGAACCTCCTCGACTTCGTCATCGTCATCGTGGGGTGCGAGACCCCCCCCAAAACCCTCTTCACCCCCCAAAAAAACCCCCTCGTGACCCCCCGAAACCCTCCTTGTGACCCCCTGGGGCTCCCACAGGCTCTTCAGCGTCATCCTGGAGCAGGTGTCGCACAAGCCGGGTGAGGCCCATCACATGAGCGGCAAACCCGGAGGCTTCGACGTCAAGGCCCTTCGCGCCTTCCGCGTCCTCCGGCCTCTGCGCCTCGTCTCCGGCGTCCCCAGTGAGGCCCTCACCTTCCCCGCCCCCAATCTCCGCTCGTTTCCCCTGCTCCCGCCTCCATTTTCTGGGTGTTTTCCCTCCCCGAGGCCTCCACATCGTCCTCAACTCCATCATGAAGGCCATGGTGCCGCTGCTGCACATCGCCCTCCTCGTCCTCTTCGTCATCATCATCTACGCCATCATCGGCCTCGAGCTCTTCATCGGCCGCATGCACAAAACCTGCTTCTTCGTCGGCTCCGGTGAGGGGGACCTCCAACTCCGCTTTGGGGCCTCAGGCCATCCTCAAACCCCATTTTGGGGCTTCAGACCTCCTTAAGCTCCATTTTAGGGCCTCAGACCATCCTCAAACTCCATTTTGGGGCCTCAGACCTCCCTCAAGCTCCATTTTTGGGCCTCAGACTCCATTTTGGGGCCTCAGGCCATCCTCAAACCCCATTTTGGGGCCTCAGACCCCCTTAAACCTCATTTTAGGACCTCAGACCTCCCTTAAACTCCATTTTGGGGCCTCAGACCACACTCAAATCCCATTTTAGGGCCTCAGACCATCCTCTAACCCAATTTTTGGGCCTCAGACCATCCTCAAATCCCATTTTAGGGCCTCAGACCATCCTCTAACCCAATTTTTGGGCCTCAGACCATCCTCAAATCCCATTTTAGGACCTCAGACCATCCTCAAACTCCATTTTAGGGCCTGAGACCATCCTCAAACCCCATTTTAGGGTCTCAGTCCATCCTCAAACTCCATTTTGGGGCCTCAGACCATCCTCCATCCCCATTTTAGGGCCTCAGACCTCCCTCAAATCCCATTTTGGGGCCTAAGACCATCCTCAAACTCCATTTTAGGGCCTCAGACCTCCCTTAAACTCCATTTTGGGGCCTCAGACCCCCCTCAACCCCCCCAAACCAGCCATTTTGAGGCTCTTGCCCTCCCATCAAGCCCATTTTGGGGTCCTTCCCCCCTGGTTTCTTTCCCCCAGACCTGGAATCGGAGGACGACCCGTCCCCGTGCGCCTTCTCAGGCCACGGCCGCGCCTGCCTGCAGAACAACACCGAGTGCCGGGGCCGCTGGGAAGGGCCCAACGGAGGCATCACCAACTTCGACAACTTCTTCTTCGCCATGTTGACCGTCTTCCAGTGCATCACCATGGAGGGATGGACCGACGTCCTCTACTGGGTCAGCAAACCAAAAGCCTCAAAATCAGCTCTCAGCTCCTCAAAATGAGCTCTGAGCATCCCCAGAGCCTCAAAATGAACTCTGAGCTCCCCCAGAGCCTCAAAATCAGCCCTGAGAGCCTCAAAATCAGCTCTGAGATCCTCAAAATGAGCTCTGAGCATCCCCAGAGCCTCAAAATCAGCCCCGAGAGCCTCAAAATCAGCTCTGAGCTCCTCAAAATGAGCTATAAGCTCCCCAAAATCCTCAAAATCAGCTCTGAGCTCCTCAAAATCAGCTCTGAGCTCCCCCACATCCTCAAAATCAGCTCTGAGATCCTCAAAATCAGCTCTGAGCTCCCCAAAATCCCCCAAATTAGCCCCGAGAGCCTCAAAATCAGCTCTGAGCTCCTCTAAATCAGCTCTGAGCTCCCCAAGATCCTCAAAATCAGCTCTGAGCTCCTCAAAATCAGCTCTGAGCTCCCCCACATCCTCAAAATCAGCTCTGAGATCCTCAAAATCAGCTCTGAGCTCCCCAAAATCCCCCAAATTAGCCCCGAGAGCCTCAAAATCAGCTCTGAGCTCCTATAAATCAGCTCTGAGCTCCCCAAGATCCTCAAAATCAGCTCTGAGATCCTCAAAATCAGCTCTGAGCTCCCCAAATCCTCAAAATCAGCTCCGAGAGCCTCAACATCAGTCCTGAGCTCCTCAAAATCCTCAAAATCAGCCCCGAGAACCTCAAAATCAGCTCTGAGCTCCCCCAAATCCTCAAAATCAGCCCCGAGAGCCTCAAATTCAGCTCTGAGCTTCTCAAAATCATCTCTCAGTTCCCCAAAATCCTCAAAATCAGCTCCGAGCTCCTCTAAACCAGCTCTGAGCTCCCCCAAATCCTCAAAATCAGCTCTGAGCTCCCCCAAATCCTCAAGATTCGGCCTGAGCTCCTCAAAATCAGCTCTGAGCTCCCCAGAATCCTCAAAATCAGCCCCGAGAGCCTCAACATCAGCTCTGAGCTCCTCAAAATCATCAAAACCAGCTCTCGGCTCCCCCACATCCTCAAAATCAGCCCTGATCCCCCCAAAACGGTGGCTGAGCCCCCCCCAACTCCTCTGTGGCAGATGCAGGACGCGATGGGCCACGAGCTGCCCTGGATTTACTTCGTCAGCCTCGTTATCTTCGGCTCCTTCTTCGTCCTCAACCTGGTGCTGGGGGTGCTCAGCGGGTGAGAGACGACACCCCCGAACCCCAAGAACCCCTTTAGGACCCCAATAAACCCCTTTAGGGCCCAAATAACCCCTCTCAGCACCCCAAGAACCCCTTTAGGGCCCCAACAACCCCTCTCAGTGCCTCAATAACCCCTTTAGGACCCCAATAACCCCTTTAGGACCCCAATAACCCCTTTAAGACCTCAATAGCCTCTTTAGGACCCCCATAACCCCTTTAGGACCCCAATAACCCCTTTAGGACCTCAATAACCCCTTTAGGACCCCAACAACCCCTTTAGGACCCCAATAACCCCTCTCAGCACCTCAATAACCCCTTTAGGACCCCAATAACCCCTTTAGGACCCCAACAACCCCTTCCAGCACCCGAATAACCCCTTTAGGACCTCAATAACCCCTTTAGGACCCCAATAACCCCTCTCAGCACCAAAATAACCCCTTTAGGACCTCAATAACCCCTCTCAGCACCTCAATAACCCCTTTAGCACCCAAATAACCCCTTTAGGACCCCAATAACCCCTTTAGGGCCCCAACAACCCCTCTCAGCACCTCAATAACCCTTCTAGGACCTCAATAACCCCTCTCAGCACCTCAATAACCCCTTTAGGACCCCAATAACCCCTCTCACCACCCAAATAACCCCTTTAGGACCCCAATAACCCCTCTCAACACCCCAAGAACCCCTTTAGGACCCCAATAACCCCTTTAGGACCCCAATAACCCCTTTAAGACCTCAATAGCCCCTTTAGGACCCCAATAACCCCTTTAGGGCCCCAATAACCCCTCTCAGCACCCCAAGAACCCCTTTAGGGCCCCAACAACCCCTCTCAGTGCCTCAATAACCCCTTTAGGACCCCAATAACCCCTTTAGGACCCCAACAACCCCTTTAGGACCCCAATAACCCCTCTCAGCACCCAAATAACCCCTTTAGGACCCCAATAACCCCTTTAGGGCCCCAATAACCCCTCTCAGCACCTCAATAACCCCTTTAGGACCCCAATAACCCCTCTCAGCACCTCAATATCCCCTTTAGGACCCCAATAACCCCTCTCAGCACCTCAGTAACCCCTTTAGGACCCCAATAACCCCTTTAGGACCCAAATAACCCCTTTAGGACCCCAATAACCCCTCTCAGCACCCAAATAACCCCTTTAGGACCCCAACAACCCCTTTAGGACCCCAACAACCCCTTCCAGCACCCGAATAACCCCTTTAGGACCTCAATAACCCCTTTAGGACCCCAATAACCCCTCTCAGCACCAAAATAACCCCTTTAGGACCTCAATAACCCCTCTCAGCACCTCAATAACCCCTTTAGGACCCCAATAACCCCTTTAGGGCCCCAACAACCCCTCTCAGCACCTCAATAACCCTTTTAGGACCCCAATAACCCCTCTCACCACCCAAATAACCCCTTTAGGACCCCAACAACCCCTCTCAGCACCTCAATAACCCCTTTAGGACCCCAATAACCCCTTTAAGACCTCAATAGCCCCTTTAGGACCCCAATAACCCCTTTAGGGCCCCAATAACCCCTTTAGGACCCCAACAACCCCTTTAGGACCCCAATAACCCCTTTAGGGCCCCAACAACCCCTCTCAGCACCTCAATAACCCTTTTAGGACCCCAACAACCCCTCTCACCACCCAAATAACCCCTTTAGGACCTCAATAACCCCTCTCAGCACCTCAATAACCCCTTTAGGACCCCAATAACCCCTTTAGGGCCCCAACAACCCCTCTCAGCACCTCAATAACCCTTTTAGGACCCCAACAACCCCTCTCACCACCCAAATAACCCCTTTAGGACCCCAATAACCCCTCTCAGCACCTCAATAACCCCTTTAGGACCCCAATAACCCCTTTAGGACCCAAATAAGCCCCTTTAGGACCTCAATAACCCCTCTCAGCACCTCCAAACCTCCTTAGCGTGTCCTCAGCGTGTCCTTAGCGTGTGGAGGGGCTGAGTTGCCCCTTTCTCCTCCCCTCAGGGAGTTCTCCAAGGAGAGGGAAAAGGCCAAAGCTCGCGGAGACTTCCAGAAGCTGCGGGAGAAGCAGCAGCTGGAGGAGGACCTGAGGGGCTACATGGACTGGATCACGCAGGCCGAGGACCTGGCGGGAGACGAGGAGGACGGCGACCACGACAAGCACCGTGAGGAACCCCCAGAAATGGCCCCGAAATTGTCAGGATTGGGGAAAAAAATCCTCAAAGTGGCTCTCGGAATCTCTCAGGAGTCCTCAAAATGCCTCAGAGTTCCTCTAAATGGCCTCAAAGTTCCTCAAAATGGCCTCAGAGTTCCTCAAAATGGCCTCAGAGTTCCTCAAAATGGCCTCAAAGGGTCTCAACATGGCCTCAAAGGGTCTCAAAATGTCGCCAAAGGGTCTCAAAATGTCTCCCAAATCCCTCAAAATGCCTCTGGGATGTCTTAAAACGGCTCCAAGTGTCTCAGAATTCCTCGGAATTGATCTAAATCCCTCGAAATGTCTCTGAGATGTCTTAAAATGACTCAAAGGGTCTCAAAATGTCTCCCAAAGTTCTTAAAATGTCTTGAAAGGCCTCAAAATGTCTCAAAATTCCTTAGAATTTCTCTAAATCCCTCAAAATGTCTCTGAAATTCCTCAAAATGTCTCCAAATGCCTCAGAATTTCCCTAAATTCCTCAAAATGCCTCTGAAATGTCTTAAAATGTCTCAGAGTGTCTCAAAATGCCTCAGGGTTCCTAAGAATTCCTCAAAGTGTCTCAAAATGTCTCCCAAATGTCCTAAAATGTCTTAAAACGCCTCAAAAACCATCTCCGAATCCCTCCAATTGCCTCCAAATCCCCCCAACAGCCTCGGAAACCCCTCAAATTTTCTCCCAGATCCCTCCGTTTTCCCTCAGACCTCTTCCCCCTTGTCCCCGTCAGGCATGAGGCCCGAGGAGCTGCTGGGGAAGCGCAAACCTCGCCTCAAGTGGCTGCGGCACAGCAGCCACTCCACCGACACCCACGGTAACGCCCTCGGGGGGCCCTCAACCCCCTTTTTTAACCCTGAACCCCCCTTTTTTTTTCCCCCCTCGAACACTCTTTTTTAACCCTTTCCTCCCGTTTCTTGGGGTTCTCAGCCAGCCTGCCCGGCAGCGAAACCACCTCGGTCAACACGGAGGCGGCCGGAGAGGAGGAGGCGCAGCCCACGGCCTGCGAGCGCTGCCTGTCAGCACCCAATCCCCCCCCCCCCCAGCACCCCAAAACCCTCCCTGGCACCCCAAAGCCACCCTCAGCACCCCAAAAGCAGCCCCAGCACCCTAATAACCCTCCTCAGCACCTCAAAACCCACCTCAGGATCCTAATAACCACTCTTTGCGCCCCAGCAACCCCCCTCAGCACCTCAAAACCCACCCTCAGCACCTCAAACCCACCCTCAGTACCTCAAAACCCACCCTCAGCACCTCAGAACCCTCCTCTGCACCCTAATAACCACTCTTAGCGCCTCAAAACCCTCCTCAGCACCCCAAAAGCAGCCCCAGCACCCTAATAACCACTCTTAGCACCTCAAAAACCCTCCTCAGCACCTCAAAGCCCTCCTCAGCACCTCAAACCCACCCTCAGCACCCTAATAACCACTCCTAGCACCCCAACAAGCCCCCTCAGCACCTCAAAACCCACCTCAGCACCATAATAAGCACTCTTAGTAACTCAAAAACCCTCCTTGGCACCTCAAAACCCTCCTCAGCACCTCAAACCCACCCTCAGCACCCCAAAAGGCCCCTCAGCACCTCAAAACCCACCCTCAGCACCTCAAAAGCAACCCAAATACCCTAATAACCACTCTTAGAACCTCAAAACCCTCCTCAGCACCTCAAAAACCACCCTCAGCACCTCAAAGCCCTCCTCAGCACCCTAATAACCACTCTTAGCACCTCAAAAACCCTCCTCAGCACCTCAGAACCACCCTCAGCACCCCAAAAGCAGCCCCAGCACCCTAATAACCACTATTATCACCTCAAAACCCTCCTCAGCACCTCAAACCCACCTCAGCATCCTAATAACCACCCTCAGCACCCTAATAACCACTCCTAGCACCCCAACAAGCCCCCTCAGCACCTCAAAACCCTCCTCAGCACCATAATAAGCACTCTTAGCACCTCAAAAACCCTCCTTGGCACCTCAAAACCCTCCTCAGCACCTCAAACCCACCCTCAGCACCTCAAAAGCAACCCAAATACCCTAATAACCACTCTTAGCATCTCAAAACCCTCCTCAGCACCTCAAAAACCACCCTCAGCACCCCAAAAGGCCCCTCAGCACCTCAAAACCCACCCTCAGCACCTCAAAAGCAACCCAAATACCCTAATAACCACTCTTAGCACCGCAAAACCCTCCTCAGCACCTCAAAAACCACCCTCAGCACCTCAAAGCCCTCCTCAGTATCCTAATAACCACTCCTGGCACCTCAAAACCCTCCTCAGCACCTCAAACCCACCCTCAGCACCCGAAAAGGCCCCTCAGCACCTCAAAACCCACCCTCAGCACCTCAAAAGCAGCCCAAATACCCTAATAACCACTCTTAGCACCGCAAAACCCTCCTCAGCACCTCAAAACCCACCCTCAGCACCCAAAAACCCACCTCAGCACCTTAATAAACCCCCAAGCACCCCCAAACCCCCCCTCATCACCCCAAAAATGCCCCTTTCACCCCCTTTTCTTCTCAAATTTCTGAGGGTCCTTTCTTCCTTTCCCTCCCCAGAGGCAAAATCACCAAGACCAAGTTCTGGTGAGTGGAGAACGAACCCGGTGGGACCTTCCGGCACCTTCTGGGGCCTCCGAGAAGCCGCTTGGAGAGTCCTGGGAGCTTCCAGAACCTTCTGGAGCCCCCGAGAAGGTGCTCAGAGGGTCTCTGAAGCCCCGACTCTCCCTCCTCAGGCGCCGCCTGCGCCGCCTGAACCGGCTGTGGCGCCGTCGCTGCCGAGCGGCCGTCAAGTCCGTCTCCTTCTACTGGACCGTCCTCCTCCTCGTCTTCCTCAACACCCTCACCATCGCCTCCGAGCACCACGGGCAGCCCCTCTGGCTCACCCAGACGCAAGGTGGGAACCAAAAAAACGGGAAGATTCTGGAGGTTGAGCCCTAAGACCTAAAAGGTCTGGAGGTTGAGCTCCAAATTCTGGAGGTTGAGCTCCGAAACCTTCAAATTCTCAAGGCTGAGCTCCTAAAACCTTCGAAATCTAGAGGTTGAGCTCTAAACCCTTCAAATTCTGCAGGTTGAGCTCCAAATCTTGGAGGCTGAGCTCCAAATCCTTGAGGTTGAGCTCCAAAACCTTCAAATTCTGGAGATTGAGCTCCAGATCCTGGAGGTTGAGCTCTAAAACCTTCAAATTCTGGAGATTGAGTTCCAGATCCTGGAGGTTGAGCTCTAAAACCTTCGAATTCTGGAGACTGAGCTCTAAATCCTTCAGATTCTGGAGGCTGAGCTCCAAATCCTTGAGGTTGAGCTCTAAAACCTTCAAATTCTGGAGGTTGAGCTCTAGAAACCTTCAAATCCTGAAGGTTGAGCTCCAAATCCTGAAGGTTGAGCTCCAAAAACCTTCAAATTCTGGAGGTTGAGCTCCTAAAACCTTCAAATTCTGGAGATTGAGCTCCAGATCCTGGAGGTTGAGCTCTAAAACCTTTGAATTCTGGAGGTTGAGCTCCAAAACCTTCAAATTCTGGAGACTGAGCTCTAAATCCTTCAGATTCTGGAGGTTGATCTCCAAAACCTTCAAATTCTGGAGGTTGAGCTCTAGAAACCTTCAAATCCTGAAGGTTGAGCTCCAAATCCTGAAGGTTGAGCTCCAAATCCTGAAGGTTGAGCTCCAAAAACCTTCAAATTCTGGAGGTTGAGCTCCCAAACCTTCAAATCCTGGAGGTTGAGCTCCAAATCCTTGAGGTTGAGCTCTAAAACCTTCAAATTCTGGAGATTGAGCTCCAAAAACCTTCAAATTCTGGAGGTTGAGCTCCAAAACCTTCAAATTCTGGAGACTGAGCTCTAAATCCTTCAGATTCTGGAGGTTGATCTCCAAAACCTTCAAATTCTGGAGGTCGAGTTCCAAATCCTGGAGTTTGAGCTCCAACACCTTCAAATTCTGGAGGTTGAGCTCCTAAAACCTTCAAATTCTGGAGATTGAGCTCCAGATCCTGGAGGTTGAGCTCTAAAACCTTCGAATTCTGGAGGTTGAGCTCCAAAACCTTCAAATTCTGGAGACTGAGCTCTAAATCCTTCAGATTCTGGAGGTTGAGCTCCAAATCCTGGAGTTTGAGCTCCAACACCTTCAAATTCTGGAGGTTGAGCTCCAAAACCTTCAAATTCTGGAGGTTGAGCTCCTAAAACCTTCAAATCCTGGAGGTTGAGCTCCAAATCCTGAAGGTTGAGCTCCAAAAACCTTCAAATTCTGGAGGTTGAGCTCCCAAACCTTCAAATTCTGGAGGTTGAGCTCCAAATCCTGGAGGTTGAGCTCCAAAACCCTTGAAATCCTGGAGGTTGATGTCCTCGAGGCCCAACCCTGGTCTCCCTCCCCCTCCAGCTTACGCCAACAAGGCCCTCCTGTCGCTCTTCGGGGCCGAGATGCTCCTCAAACTCTACGCCCTGGGTCCCACCACCTACTTCGCCAGCTTCTTCAACCGCTTCGACTGCTTCGTGGTGTGCGGCGGAGTCCTGGAGACGGCCCTGGTGGAACGAGGGGCCATGGAGCCCCTGGGCATCTCCGTCCTGCGCTGCGTCCGACTCCTCCGAGTCTTCAAGGTCACCAGGTCAGCGGCTGAGACCTTGGGGGCTTCGTCCCAGCTCCAGGACGATGAAGTGTCCCTCCAGCTCCATCCAAGATCCCTTCAACTCCATGAAATGTCCCTCCAGCTCCATCCCAGGTCCCTCCAGCTCCATCCCGGGTCCCTCCAGCTCCATCCAGGGTCCCTTCAGGTCCATCCAAGGTCCCTTCAGGTCCCTCCAGCTCCATCCCAGGTCCCTCCAGCTCCACCCAAGGTCCCTCCAGCTCCATCCAGGGTCCCTTCAGGTCCGTCCAAGGTCCCTTCAGGTCCATCCAGCTCCATCTGAGGTCCCTCCAGCTCCATCTAAGGTCCCTCCAGCTCCATCCAGAGTCCCTCCAGCTCCATCCCAGGTCCCTCCAGCTCCATCCAAGGTCCCTCCAGGTCCCTCCAGCTCTATCTAAGGTCCCTCCAGCTCCATCCAAGGTCCCTCCAGCTCCATCTATGTCCCTCTAGCTCCATGAAATGTCCCTCTAGCTCCATCCAGGGTCCCTTCAGGTCCCTTCAGGTCCATCCAAGGTCCCTTCAGCTCCATCCAAGTCCCTCCAGCTCCATCCCAGCTCCATCCCAGGTCCCTCTAGCTCCATGAAATGTCCCTCCAGCTCCATCCCAGGTCCCTCCAGCTCCATCCAAGGTCCCTCCAGCTCCATCCCAGGTCCCTCTAGCTCCATGAAATGTCCCTCCAGCTCCATCCAAGCTCCATCCAAGGTCCCTCCAGCTCCATCCATGTCCCTCCAGCTCCATAAAGCTCCATCCCAGGTCCCTCCAGCTCCATCCATGACCCTCCAGCTCCATCCCAGGTCCCTCCAGCTCCATGAAATGTCCCTCCAGCTCCATCCAAGCTCCATCCAAGGTCCCTCCAGCTCCATCCATGTCCCTCCAGCTCCATCCAGCTCCATCCATGTCCCTCCAGCTCCATCCAAGGTCCCTCCAGCTCCATCCATGTCCCTCCAGCTCCATAAAGCTCCATCCCAGGTCCCTCCAGCTCCATCCATGACCCTCCAGCTCCATCCCAGGTCCCTCCAGCTCCATGAAATGTCCCTCCAGCTCCATCCAAGCTCCATCCAAGGTCCCTCCAGCTCCATCCATGTCCCTCCAGCTCCATCCAGCTCCATCCATGTCCCTCCAGCTCCATCCAGCTCCATCCCAGGTCCCTCCAGCTCCATCCATGACCCTCCAGCTCCATCCCAGGTCCCTCCAGCTCCATGAAATGTCCCTCCAGCTCCATCCAAGCTCCATCCAAGGTCCCAACCACCCCCTGAAGGTCCCTCCCGCGTCCTCCCCCTTGTCCCCCCCCCCAGGCACTGGGCCTCCCTCAGCAACCTGGTGGGCTCCCTGCTCAACTCCATGAAGTCCATCGCCTCCCTCCTGCTGCTGCTCTTCCTCTTCATCATCATCTTCGCCCTGCTGGGGATGCAGCTCTTCGGGGGCCGCTTCAGCTTCGACGAGACCCAGACCAAGAGGAGCACCTTCGACACCTTCCCCCAGGCCCTGCTCACCGTCTTCCAGGTGACCCCCACCTCCGCGCTGCTGCTCAACTGGGAGCGCTGGGGAGAACTGGGGGCACCGGGAGGGTGAACTGGGAGGGGCGGGTGCTGACCTCCCCGCCCCAGATCCTGACTGGGGAGGACTGGAACGCGGTGATGTACGACGGGATCATGGCCTACGGGGGCCCCGTCTTCCCGGGGATGCTCGTCTGCGTCTACTTCGTCATCCTCTTCATCTGCGGCAACTGTGAGCGGCGCTGGGAGGCGCTGGGAGGGACTGGGAATGGAGAATAGGGGACCTGGAGGCACTGGGAATGGAGAACAGGGGGACTGGGAGGCACTGGGAGGGTCTAGGAGGGACTGGGAATGGAGAACAAGGGATGTGGAGGGACTGGGAATGGAGAACAGGGGGACTGGGAGGGACTGGGAGGGACTGGGAGGGACTGGGAATGGAGAACAGGGGGACCGGGAGGCACTGGGAGGGACTGGGAGGGTCTAGGAGGCTCTGGGAGGGACTGGGAATGGAGAACAGGGGGACTGGGAGGGTCTAGGAGGGACTGGGAATGGAGCCCAGGGGACTGGGAGGGACTGGGAGCACTGGGAATGGAGAACAGGGGACTGGGAGGGACTGGGAGCACTGGGAATGGAGCACAGGGGACTGGGAGGGACTGGGAGCACTGGGAATGGAGAACAGGGGACTGAGAGGGACTGGGAATGGAGCACAGGGGACTGGGAGGCACTAGGAGGCACTAGGAGGCACTGGGATTGGAGAACAGAGTACTGGGAGGCACTGGGAGGCGCTGGGAGGCAATGGGAGCACCAGGAGCCACTGGGAATGGAGAACAGGGGGACTGGGAGGGACTGGGAATGGAGAACAGGGGACTGAGAGGCACTGGGAGCACTGAGAGGGACTGGGAATGAGGCACAGGGGGACTGGGTAGCACTGGAAGGGACTGTGAGCACTGGGAGTGACTGGGAATGGGGCACAGGGTGACTTGGAGGGACTGGGAGCACTGGGAGGGACTGGGACTGGAGCACAGGGGGACTGGGAGGCTCTGGGAGGGTCTAGGAGGGACTGGGAATGGGGCACAGTGGGACTGGGAGGCACTGGGAGTGGAGAACAGGGGGACTGGGAGGCACTGGGAATGGAGAACAGGGGGACTGGGAGGCAATGGGAGCAATGGGAGGGACTGGGAATGGAGAACAGTGGGACTGGGAGGCACTGGGAGGGACTGGGAGGGTCTGTGAGGGACTGGGATTAGGGCACAGGGGTCTGGGAGGCACTGGAAGGCTCTGGGAGCACTGGGAGGGACTGGGAATGAGGCACAGGGGGACTGGGAGGCACTGGGAGGATCTAGGAGGGACTGGGACTGGGGCACAGTGCGACTGGGAGGCACTGGGAGGGACTGGGAGCACTGGGAGGGACTGGGACTGGAGCACAGTGGGACTGGGAGGGACTGGGAGGGTCTAGTAGGGACTGGGAGGGACTAGGAAGGGACTGGGAGGGTCTGGGAGGGACTGGGAATGAGGCACAGGGGGACTGGGAGGCACTGGGAGGCACTGGGAGCACTGGGAGGGACTGGGAATGGAGCACAGGGGGATTGGGAGGCACTGGGAGCACTGGGAGGGACTGGGAATGAGGCACAGGAGGACTGGGAGGGACTGGGAGCACTGGGAACAACAGGAAAGGCTCTGGAGGTGAACCAGCAGGAGCTGAGGGGCTACTGGGCCCTTACTGGGAGGTGACTGGGAGCACTGGTGTCCCAGACATCCTCCTCAACGTCTTCTTGGCCATTGCTGTCGACAACCTGGCCGACGGCGACAGCATCGGGGGCGGAGCCAAGAAGTGAGGAGGGGGCCCTTTCGGGGGCCCTCGGGTCCATTTTGGGGTCCCTTGGGTCCCTTTTTGGGGTCTCCTGGGTCCCTTTTGGGGTCTCCTGGTGCCATTTTGGGGTCTCCTGGTGCCATTTTGGGGTCTCCTGATCCCTTTCTGGTGTCTCCTGGTGCCATTTTGGGGCCTCCTGATCCCTTTTGGGGTCTCCTTGGCCCTTTTTGGGGTCTCCTGAGTCCCTTTCTGGTGTCTCCTGGGTCCCTTTTGGGGTCTCCTGGTGCCATTTTGGGGTCCCTTGGGTCCCTTTTGGGGTCTCCTTGGCCCTTTTTGGGGTCTCCTGAGTCCCTTTCTGGTGTCTCCTGGGTCCATTTTGGGGTCTCCTGATCCCTTTTGGGGTCTCCTTGTCCCATTTTGGGGCCTCCTGGGTCCATTTTGGGGTCTCCTGGTCCCTTTCTGGTGTCTCCTGGGTCCATTTTGGGGTCTCCTGGTCCCTTTCTGGTGTCTCCTGGGTCCCTTTTGGGGTCTCCTGATCCCTCTTGGGGTCCCCTCAGCCCTTTCGGGGTCCCCTGGGTCCATTTTGGGGTCTCCTTGTCCCTTTCTGGTGTCTCCTTGTCCCTTTTGGTGTCTCCTGGATCCCTTTTGGGGTCTCCTGGTACCATTTTGGGGTCTCCTGGGTCCCTTTTGGGGCCTCCTGATCCCTTTTGGGGTCTCCTTGTCCCTTTTGGTGTCTCCTGGTGCCATTTTGGGGTCTCCTGGTCCACTTTGGGGTCTCCTGGTCCCTTTTTGGCATCTCCTGGTCCCTTCCTGGTCTCCTCTGGGTCCATTTTGGAGTCTCTTGGTCCCTTTTGGGGTCTCCTGAGTCCATTTTGGCATCTCCTGGTCCCATTCTGGGGTCTCCTGAGTCCATTTTGGGGTCTCCTAGTCCCTTTCTGGTGTCTCCTGAGTCCCTTTTGGGGTCTCCTTGTCCCTTTTGGCATCTCCTGGTGCCATTTTGGGGTCTCCTGGAGCCATTTTGTGGTTTCCTGGTCCCTTTTGGTGTCTCCTGGTGCCATTTTGGGGTCTTCTGGTCCCATTTTAAGGTCTCCTGGTCCCTTTCTGGTATCTCCTGATGCCATTTTGGGGCCTCCTGGTCCCTTTTGGGGTCTCCTGAGTCCCTTTCTGGCATCTCCTGGTCCCATTTTGGGGTCTCCTGGTGCCTCTTGGGGTCTCCTGATCCCTTTCTGGTGACTCCTTGTCCCTTTTTGGGGTCTCCTGGTCTCTTTTGGGGTCTCCTGGGTCCCTTTTGGGGTCTCCTGGTCCCTTTCTGGCGTCTCCTTGTCCCTTTTTGGGGACTCCTGGTGCCATTTTGGGGTCTCCTCTGGGTCCATTTTGGGGTCTCCTGGTGCCATTTTGGGGTCTCCTGGTCCCTTTCTGGTATCTCCAGGTCCCTTTTGGGGTCCCTTGGGTCCATTTTGGGGTCTCCTTGTCCCTTTTGGGGTCTCCTGGTCCCTTTTTGGTGTTTCCTGGTCCCTTTTTGGGGTCTCCTGGTCCCATTTTGGTGTTTCCTGGTCCCTTTTTGGGGTCTCCTGAACCCCCTTTTTTCCGTCCAGAGAAAAATCGGAGGAGGCCGAACCCGGAACAGGGAGCGAGGACGTGAAGGTCAAGGTGAGGAGGGGCCTGAACCCCTTTTTTTTTTGACCCCTGAACCCCCTTTTTTCACCCTTTTTCCCTCTTTTTTCCCCCCAAAGGTTGAGGGGGAGCAGCCGGAGGAGGAGGAAGAGGAGGAGGAAGAGGAAGAGGAGGAGGAAGAAGGGAGTGAGGAAGGTGAGTGGGAACAGGGGGGACTGGGAGGGACTGAGGGCACTGGGGGGACACTGGGAGCACTGGGGGGACACTGGGGGGACACTGGGGGATACTGGGAGGATACTGGGAGCACTGGGAGGGACACTGGGAGCACTCAGACGGCACTGGGAACACTGGGAAGCACTGGGAGGACACTGGGAGCACTGGGAAGGCAATGAGGGGGGACACTGGGAGTACTGGGAGGAGACTGAGCACTGGGAGGGGCACTGGGGGGAGACACTGGGGGCTACTGGGAGGGACACAGGGAGCACTGGGAAGGCACTGGGGGGGACACTGGAGGATACTGGGAGGACACTGGGAGTACTGGGAGCACTGGGGTGGACACTGGGAGTACTGGGAGGATACTGAGAGCACTGGGAGGGCAGCAGGGGGACACTGGGGGATACTGGGAGCACTGGGAGGGCACTGAGATGCGACACTGGGAGTACTGGGAGAGACACTGAGAGCACTGGGAAGGCACTGAGGAGGACACTGGGGGATACTGGGGGGGACACTGGGAGCACTGGGAAGGCACTGGGGGATACCGGGAGGATACTGAGAGCACTGGGAAAGCACTGAGGGGAGACACTGGGAGTACTGGGAGAGGCATTAGGAGCACTGGGAGGGCACTGGGGGGGACACTGGGGGATACTGGGAGGGACACTGGGAGCACTGGGAAGGCACTGGGGGATACTGGGAGCACTGGGAGGGCACTGGGAGGACATTGGGAGCACTGGGAGGGCACTGGGGGGAAACACTGGGAGTACTGGGAGGTTACTGAGAGTACCGGGAGGGTCACTGAGGGGAGACACTGGGAGATACTGGGAGAGACACTGGGAGCACTGTGTGGGGACACACTGAGAGCACTGGGAGGGCACTGGGGAGGACACTGGGGGATACTGGGAAGATACTGGAACACTGGGGAGGGGCACTGGGGGACACTGGGGGATACTGGGAGGATACTGGGAGCACTGGGAGGTGTCAGTGAGACTGGGGGTGTCCCCACAGGGTCTGAGGGGGCTGGGGGGGGCACTGGGGGACACTGGAAGGACACTGGGAGGATACTGAGAGGACTGGGAGGGACACTGGAAGGATACCGGGAGCACTGGGAGATACTGGGAGCACTGGGAGGTGTCAGTGAGACTGGGGGTGTCCCCACAGGGTCTGAGGGGACTGGGGGTTCCCGGGGGGGGGTCCCGAGGGGGGGTTCGGAGCCCCCCGAGGAGCCTCCCCCCAAGCCCAAGGTGGCCCCGATTCCTGAGGGAAGTGCCTTCTTCATCCTCAGCAGCACCAACCCGTGAGCACTGGGAGCACTGGGAGGCACTGGGAGGGACTGGGAGGGGGACTGGGGACACTGGGAGGGACTGGGAGGGGGACTGGGGGCACTGGGAGAGACTGGGAGGGACAGGGAGGAGGACTGGGGGACACTGTGATTCTATGATTCTATGACTGGGGACACTGGGAGGTACTGGGAGAGGGAATGGTGGTACTGGGAGGGACTGGGAGGGGGACTGGGGGCGCTGGGAGGGGGACTGGGGACACTGGGAGGGACTGGGAGGGGGACTGGGGGCGCTGGGAGGGGGAATGGGGGCCACTGGGAGGGACTGGGTGGGGACTGGGGGCACTGGGAGGGGGACTGGGGGCACTGGGAGGGACTGGGAGGGGGACTGGGGGCACTGGGAGGGGAACTTGGAGCACTGGGAGGGGGACTGGGAGGGGGACTGGGGCCACTGGGAGGGACTGGGAGGGGGACTGGGGGCACTGGGAGGGGAACTTGGAGCACTGGGAGGGCCTGGGAGGGGGACTGGGGGCACTGGGAGGGCCTGGGAGGGGGACTGGGGGCACTGGGAGGGACTGGGAGGGGGACTGGGGGCACTGGGAGGGGAACTTGGAGCACTGGGAGGGACTGGGAGGCACTGGGAGAGGGATTGGGGGCACTGGGAGGAGGAATGGGGGCTCTGGGAGGGACTGGGAGGGGGAATAGGGGTACTGGGAGGGCCTGGGAGGCACTGGGAGAGACTGGGAGGCACTGGTTCATACTGGTTTATACTGGTTTCCAGGCTGCGGGGGGGGAGGGGCACTGGGAGCACCAGAGCACTAGTTCATACTGGTTCATAGTGGTTCATACTGGTTTCCAGGCTGCGGGGGTGGGGGGGGCACTGGGAGCCCCGTTTCTAACTGGTTCTGCTGCCGCGTGGTGGGCACTGGGGACACTGGGAGCACCCGGGGTGGTTTTTTATGGTGGTTTATGGTGGTTCGTACTGGTTCGTACTGGTTCGTACTGGTTTTCAGGCTTCGGGTGCGCTGCCACGCCCTGATCCACCACCACATCTTCACCAACCTCATCCTCGTCTTCATCATCCTCAGCAGCGTCTCCTTGGCCGCCGAGGACCCCGTCCGGGCCCACTCCCCGCGCAACCACGTGGGATTGGGAGCACTGGGAGGGACTGGGAGGGACTGGGGGGGACTGGGAAGGACTGGGGGGGACTGGGAGGGATTAGGGGAGACTGGGAGGAGCTGGGAGGGGCTGGGAGGGGCTGAGGGTGGGGCACAGGGGGACTGGGAGGCACTGGGAGGGACTGGGAAGGACTGGGAGGCACTGGGAAGGACTGGGAAGGTGTTAACCTCAGTGGGGAACTGGAACTGGGGGGACTGGGGAGGACTGGGAGGGGCTAGGAGGGACTGGGAGGCACTGGGGGGGACTGGGAGTGGGGCACAGGGACTGGGAGGGACTGGGAGGGATTAGGGGGGACTGGGAGCTCTGGGATGGACTGGGAGGGGCTGGGAGGGACTGGGCGGGGCTGAGGGTGGGGCATGGGGACTGGGAGGGACTGGGAGGGATTGGGGGGGACTGGGGAGGACTGGGAGGCACTGGGGAGGACTGGGAAGGACTGGGAGGGGTTGGGAGGGGCTGAGGGTGTGGCACAGAGGGACTGGGAGGCACTGGGAAGGACTGGGAAGGACTGGGGAGGGCTGGGAAGGCGTTAACCTCAGTGGGGAACTGGAACTGGGAGCACTGGGGGTCACTGGGAGGGACTGGGAGCACTGGGGTGGGACCAGCCCATGAGCACTGGGAGGGACTGGGGTGGACTGGGAGGGATTAGGGGGGACTGGGAGCACTGGGGGGCACTGGGAGGGACTGGGAGCACTGGGGGGCATTGGGAGAACTGGGCCTGGGAGCAGTGGGAGCTCTGGGAGGACTAGAACTGGGGGAACTGGGACAACTGGGACTGCGCTCACTGATCTTCTGGGGCTGGGGGGGGGTCACTGTGCTTACTGGGAGACCCGCGACTGGTCTTACTGGGAGCACTGGGCCCTCCCTTAGATCCTGGGCTACTTCGATTACGCCTTCACCTCCATCTTCACCATCGAGATCCTCCTCAAGGTGCTTTTCGGGGCCTCCCCTGGACTTTTCGGGGCCTCCCCTGGACTTTTCGGGGTCCCCGAGGGGGCCTTGGGGTCCTTGAGGGGGTTTTGGGGTCCCCTGAGGGTGTGTGGGGCTCAGAGTTGGGGTTCAGGGGTGTGTCCCCCCCTCCCCGTAGATGACGGCGTTCGGGGCCTTTCTGCATCGCGGCTCCTTCTGCCGCAACTGGTTCAACCTCCTCGACCTCCTGGTGGTCGGAGTCTCCCTCATCTCCTTCGGCATCCAGTGAGCGCACTGGGAGGGCACTGGGAGGGCACTGGGAGGGCACTGGGGAGGGAATGGGAGGCACTGGGAGGGAATGGGAGGCACTGAGAGGGATGCAGAGGGGACTGGGAGGGACTGGGAGGGCTGCAGATGACACTGCGAGGGCTGCAGTGGGCACTGGGAGGCACTGGGAGGAACTGGAAGGGAATAGGAGGGACTGGGAGGGCTGCAGAAGGCACTGGGAGCACTGGGAGCACCTCTGAGGTCACCGGGAACACCTTAGAGGCAACTGGGATCACTGGGGTGTCCTCTGAGGGGACTGGGAGCACCTTAGAGGCAACTGGGAGCACCTTGGAGGCAACTGGGAGCACTGGGATGACCTCTGAGGTCACTGGGAGCACCTTGGAGGGCACTGGGAGCACTGGGATGACCTCTGAGGTCACTGGGAGCACCTTGGATGTCACTGGGAGCACTGGGATGACCTCTGAGGTCACTGGGAGCACCTTGGAGGTCACTGGGAGCACTGGGATGACCTCTGAGGGCACTGGGAGCACCTTGGAGGGCACTGGGAGCACTGGGATGACCTCCGAGGGCACTGGGAGCACCATAGAGGCAACTGGGAGCACTGGGATGACCTCTGAGGTCACTGGGAGCACCTCCGAGGGCACTGGGAGCACCTTAGAAGCAACTGGGAGCACTGGGATGACCTCTGAGGGCACTGGGAGCACCTTGGAGGGCACTGGGAGCACTGGGATGACCTCCGAGGGCACTGGGAGCACCTCCGAGGGCACTGGGAGCACTGGGATGACCTCTAAAGGCACTGGGATGACCTCTGAGGTCACTGGGGGCACCTTAAAGGCAACTGGTGGCACTGAGATGACCTCTGAGGTCACTGGGAGGACCTTAGAGGCAAGTGGGAGCACTGGGCTGACCCCTAAGGGCTCTGGGCACAGGTCTTTGGGCCGTTACTGGTGCTAACTGGTGTGTACTGGTGCTAACTGGTGTGTACTGGTGCGGGCGGCAGCTCCAGCGCCATCTCGGTGGTGAAGATCCTGCGGGTGCTGCGGGTGCTCAGGCCTCTCCGAGCCATCAACAGAGCCAAGGGCCTCAAGGTCCGGCTGTTTCCCTCTCCCCCTGTCCTGCTCTCCCTGGTCCCCACGTCTCTATGTCCCCCTCTTCCTCTGTCCCGCTGTCCCTTGGTTCCCCCTATATCCCCCTGTCTCTCGGTTCCCCTGTGCCTTCGTTTCCTTCTCCCCCTGTCCTGCTCTCCCTGGTCCCCACGTCTCTATGTCCCCCTCTTCCTCTGTCCTGCTGCCCCTCGGTTCGCCCATCCCTTGGTTCCCTCTCCCCCTGTCCTGAGTCCCACGTGTCCGTCTGTCCGTCCAGCACGTGGTCCAGTGCGTCTTCGTGGCCATTCGCACCATCGGCAACATCATGATCGTGACGACGCTGCTGCAGTTCATGTTCGCCTGCATCGGGGTCCAGCTCTTCAAGGTTAACCCCCGCAACACCCGCAGGGGGACACCCCCCACACCCGGGACCCCCCGACTGCCCTTAACCCCCCCTAACACCCCCGTTTTCTTAACCCCCTCCCTTCCAGGGCAAGTTTTACAGCTGCACGGACGAGGCCAAGCACACGCCTGAGGAGTGCAAGTGGGTCTGAACCCCCCAAAAATCAACCCCCTGTGCCTCGGAATTGACCCCCTGAACCCAAAGTGAAACCCTGAGCCCCCAAAATGGCCCCTGAACCCCTCAAAGGACTCCCTAGACTCCAAAAGTGAGGCCTGCGCCCTCCAAAATGGCTCCCTGAGCCCTCAAAATGGCTCCCTAAGGCCCCAAAATGGCTCCCTAAACCCCCCAAATGGCCCCTGAACCCCTCAAAGGACTCCCTAGACTCCCAAAGTGAGGCCTGTGCCCTCCAAAATGGCTCCCTGAGCCCTCAAAATGGCTCCCTAAGCCCCCCCAAATGGCCCCTGAGACCCCCAAAAGGCTCCCTAAGCCCTCAAAATGGTTCCCTGAGCCCACGAAATGGCTCCCTAAGCCCCTAAAATGGCCCCTGAACCCCCCAAATGGTTCCCTAGACTCCAAAATTGGGGCATGTGCCCTCCAAAATGGCTCCCTGATCCCCCAAAACGGCCCTTGAAACCCCCAAATGGCTCCCTAAGCCCTCAAAATGGCCCCTGAGGCCTCAAAATGGCTCCCTGATCCCCCAAAACAGCCCTTGAAACCCCCAAATGGCTCCTGAGATCCCTCAAAATGGCCCCTGAGCCCCCAAAATGGCTCCCTCAGCCCTCAAAATGAGTCCCTGAGCCCCCAAAATGGCTCCCTAAGCCCTCAAAATGGCTTCCTGAACCCTCAAAGTGACTCCCTGAGCCTCCCAAATGGCCCCTGAGACCCCCAAAGAACTCCCTAGACTCCAAAAGTGAGGCCTGAGCCCTCCAAAATGGCTCCCTGAGCCCCCAAAATGGCTCCCTGAGCCCCCAAAATGGCTCCCTAAGCCCTCAAAATGGCTTCCTGAACCCTCAAAGTGACTCCCTGAGCCTCCCAAATGGCCCCTGAGAGCCCCAAAGAACTCCCTAGACTCCAAAAGTGAGGCCTGAGCCCTCCAAAATGTCTCCCTGAGCCCCCAAAATGGCTCCCTAAGCCCTCAAAATGAGTCCCTGAGCCCCCAAAATGGCTCCCTAAGCCCTCAAAATGGCTTCCTGAACCCTCAAAGTGACTCCCTGAGCCTCCCAAATGGCCCCTGAGAGCCCCAAAGAACTCCCTAGACTCCAAAAGTGAGGCCTGAGCCCTCCAAAATGGCTCCCTGAGCCCCCAAAATGGCTCCCTAAGCCCTCAAAATGAGTCCCTGAGCCCCCAAAATGGCTCCCTAAGCCCTCAAAATGGCCCCTGAACCCCCCAAATGGTTCCCTAGACTCCAAAATTGGGGCCTGTGCCCTCCAAAATGGCTCCCTGAGCCCCCAAAACAGCCCTTGAAACCCCCAAATGGCTCCCTAAGCCCTCAAAATGAGTCCCTGAGCCCCCAAAATGGCTCCCTAAGCCCTCAAAATGGCTTCCTGAACCCTCAAAGTGACTCCCTGAGCCTCCCAAATGGCCCCTGAGACCCCCAAAGAACTCCCTAGACTCCAAAAGTGAGGCCTGAGCCCTCCAAAATGGCTCCCTGAGCCCCCAAAATGGCTCCCTCAGCCCTCAAAATGAGTCCCTGAGCCCCCAAAATGGCTCCCTAAGCCCTCAAAATGGCTTCCTGAACCCTCAAAGTGACTCCCTGAGCCTCCCAAATGGCCCCTGAGAGCCCCAAAGAACTCCCTAGACTCCAAAAGTGAGGCCTGAGCCCTCCAAAATGGCTCCCTGAGCCCCCAAAATGGCTCCCTAAGCCCTCAAAATGTCTCCCTGAGCCCCCCAAATGGCTCCCTGAGCCCCCAAAGCGTGTCCCTGCCTCCCCCAGGGGGACGTTCCTGGTGTACAAGGACGGGGACGTGTCTCACCCGTCGGTGCGCGAGCGCCTCTGGCACAACAGCGACTTCAACTTCGACAACGTCCTGGCCGGCATGATGGCCCTCTTCACCGTCTCCACCTTCGAGGGGTGGCCTGCGTGAGTCCTGGGGAGGGGGGACGCCCCAAAAACCTAGGGGAGGGGAGGGTCATCGCTTTGGGGCCACCGGCAGCTCCTTTGGGGCCACCGGCAGCTCCTCTGGGGCCACCGGGAGCTCATTTAGGGTCTCCGGAACCTCATTTGGGGTCATCAGGACCTCACTTCGGGGTCACCAGGACCCTCAAGGTGGAGGTTCCTCACCTTGGGGCCACCAGGAGCTCGTTCGGGGTCACCAAGAGCTCCTTTTGGGGTCCCCAGAGCCCTCAGGATGGAGGTTCCTCCCCTTGGGGACCCCAGACCCTCATTTGGGGTCTCCAGGACCTCATTTAGGGGTCACCAGGACCCTCAGGATGGAAGTTTCTCCCCTTGGGGACCCCAGACCCTCATTTAAGATCACCAGGAGCTCATTTAGGGTCTCCAGAACCTCATTTGGGGTCACCAGGACCCTCAGGATGGAGTTTCCTCCCCTTGGGGACCCCAGACCCACATTTGGGGCCTCCAGGAGCTCATTTAGGGTCATCAGGACCTCATTTTGGGGTCACCAGGGCCTTCAGGATGGAGTTTCCTCCCCTTGGGGACCCCAGACCCTCATTTAAGGTCATCAGGAGCTCCTTTTGGGGTCACCAGGACCCTCAGGATGGAGGTTCCTCCCCTTGGGGACCCCAGACCCTCATTTAAGGTCTCCAGGAGCTCATTTGGGGTCTCCAGAACCTCATTTGGGGTCCCCAGAGCCCTCAGGATGGAGGTTCCTCCCCTTGGGGACCCCAGACCCTCACTTGGGGTCTCCAGGACCTCATTTGGGGTCCCCAGAGCCCTCAGGATGGAGGTTCCTCCCCTTGGGGACCCCAGACCCTCACTTGGGGTCTCCAGGACCTCATTTAGGGGTCACCAGGACCCTCAGGATGGAGGTTTCTCCCCTTGGGGACCCCAGAACCTCATTTAAGGTCTCCAGGACCTCATTTAGGGTCTCCAGGACCTCATTTAGGGGTCACCAGGACCCTCAGGATGGAGTTTCCTCCCCTTGGGGACCCCAGAACCTCATTTAAGGTCACCAGGACCTCATTTGGGGTCACCAGGACCCTCAGGATGGAGGTTCCTCCCCTTGGGGACCCCAGACCCTCATTTAAGGTCACCAGGAGCTCATTTGGGGTCACCAGGAGCTCCTTTTGGGGTCGCCAGGACCCTCAGGATGGAGTTTCCTCCCCTTGGGGACCCCAGAACCTCATTTAAGGTCTCCAGGACCTCATTTGGGGTCACCAGGAGCTCCTTTTGGGGTCCCCAGGACCCTCAGGATGGAGTTTCCTCCCCGTGGGGACCCCAGACCCTCATTTAAGGTCACCAGGACCTCATTTGGGGTCACCAGGAGCTCCTTTTGGGGTCCCCAGGACCCTCAGGGTGGAGGTTCCTCACTTTGGGGACCCCAGACCCTCATTTAAGGTCTCCAGGACCTCATTTAGGGGTCACCAGGGCCTTCAGGATGGAGTTTCCTCCCCTTGGGGACCCCAGACCCTCATTTAAGGTCACCAGGAGCTCATTTAGGGTCTCCAGAACCTCATTTGGGGTCACCAGGACCCTCAGGATGGAGTTTCCTCCCCTTGGGGACCCCAGACCCTCATTTAAGGTCACCAGGACCTCATTTAGGGGTCACCAGGACCCTCAGGATGGAGTTTCCTCCCCTTGGGGACCCCAGACCCTCATTTAAGGTCACCAGGAGCTCCTTTTGGGGTCACCAGGACCCTCAGGATGAAGGTTCCTCCCCTCAGGGTCCCTCAGGGGCTGGTTTTGATGTCCCTGATGCCATTTTTGATGTCCCTGATGCCATTTTCTATGTCCCTGGTGCCATTTTCGATGTCCCTGGCGCCATTTTGATGTCCCCGATGCCACCGTGTCCCCCCCCAGGCTCCTGTACAAGGCCATCGACGCCAACGCCGAGGACCAGGGCCCCATCTACAACTACCGGGTGGAGATCTCCATCTTCTTCATCGTCTACATCATCGTCATCGCCTTCTTCATGATGAACATCTTCGTCGGCTTCGTCATCATCACCTTCCGGGCCCAGGGGGAGAGCGAGTACCGCAACTGCGAGCTCGACAAGAACCAGGTGACACCGCAGGGACGTCCCCAACGTCCCTTTCCTGCTCTGGTGGCCTCAGTTCCCCTCCTGGTGGCCTCAGATCCCCTCCTGGTGGCCTCAGATCCTCTCTTGGTGGCCTCAGTTCCTCTCCTTGGCCCCTGAGACCCTCAAAATGACTTCCTGAACCCTCAAAATGGCCCCTGAAGCCCCCAAGGGACTCCCTAGACTCCAAAATTGGGGCCTATGCCATCCAAAATGGCTCCCTGAGCCCTCAAAATGGCTCCCTGAGCCCTCAAAATGGCCCCTTTGACCCCCAAATGGCTCCCTGAACCCTCAAAATGGCTCCCTAAGCTCCCAAAATGGCCCCTGAGACCTCCAAAATGGCTCCCTAAGCCCTCCCTAGATCCTCTCTTGGTGGCCCCAGGTCCCCTCCGGGTCTCCCCGCGTCCCCTTTCCCTCCCCGATGTCCCCTGGGGGTTGTCCCCAGGGTGTCCCCAAACGTCCTCGTGTCCCTTTTCTGCATCTCTTTCCCTCTTCGATGGCCCCAGAGCTCCTCCCAGTGTCCCCAGTGTCCCTCCCAGTGTCTCCAATGTCCCTGATGTACCTGGGACCCCTGAGGGTGTCCCCAGTGTCCCCTGAGGGTGGCCCCAGTGTCCCCTGGGGGTGTCTCCAATGGCTCTGATGTCCCCATATCCCCTCCCAGTGTCTCCATATCCCCTCCTAGTGTCCCCATAACCCCATATCCCCTCCCAGTGCCCCCATATCCCCTCCCAGTGTCCCCATAACCCCATATCCCCTCCCAGTACCTCCATATCCCCTCCCAGTGTCCCCCTATCCCCTCCCAGTGTCCCCATATCCCCTCCCAGTGTCCCCATAACCCCATATCCCCTCCCAGTGCCCCCACATCCCCTCCCAGTGCCCCCCTATCCCCTCCCAGTGCCCCCACATCCCCTCCCAGTGTCCCCCTATCCCCTCCCAGTGCCTCCATATCCCCTCCCAGTGCCCCCATATCCCCTCCCAGTGCCCCCATATCCCCTCCCAGTGCCCCCACATCCCCTCCCAGTGTCCCCCTATCCCCTCCCAGTGCCTCCATATCCCCTCCCAGTGCCCCCATATCCCCTCCCAGTGCCCCCATATCCCCTCCCAGTGCCCCCATATCCCCTCCCAGTGTATCCACATCCCCTCCCAGTGCCCCCACATCCCCTCCCAGTGCCCCCCTATCCCCTCCCAGTGCCCCCACATCCCCTCCCAGTGTCCCCATAACCCCATATCCCCTCCCAGTGCCCCCATATCCCCTCCCAGTGCCCCCATATCCCCTCCCAGTGTATCCACATCCCCTCCCAGTGCCCCCACATCCCCTCCCAGTGCCCCCCTATCCCCTCCCAGTGCCCCCACATCCCCTCCCAGCGTCCCCAGTGTCCCCCGAGGGTGTCCCCAAGACGTCCCCCGCTGTCCCCTCAGCGCCAGTGCGTGGAGTACGCCCTGAAGGCCCAGCCCCTGCGCCGCTACATCCCCAAGAACCGTGGGCAGCACCGCGTCTGGGCGGCCGTCAACTCCAGCGCCTTCGAGTACATCATGTTCCTCCTCATCCTCCTCAACACCATCGCCCTCGCCGTCCAGGTGGGACCTGCTCGGGGACCTCAGGGACATCTCAGGGACCTCAGAGACCCTTCTCGGGGACCTCAGGGACATCTCAGGGACCTCAGAGACCTTCTCGGGGACCTCAGGGACATCTCAGGGACCTCAGAGACCCTTCTCGGGGACCTCAGGGACATCTCAGGGACCTCAGAGACCCTTCTCGGGGACCTCAGGGACATCTCAGGGACCTCAGAGACCCTTCTCGGGGACCTCAGGGACATCTCAGGGACCTCAGAGACCCTTCTCAGGGACCTCAGGGACATCTCAGGGACCTCAGAGACCCTTCTCGGGGACCTCAGGGACATCTCAGGGTCATGGTGGGACCTCAAGAACCTTCTCAGGGACCTCAGGGACATCTCAGGGACTTCAGGGACCTTCTCAGGGACCTCAGGAACATTCTTGGGGACCTCAGGGACATCTCAGAGACATCTCAGGGACCTCAGAGACCTTCTCGGGGACCTCAGGGACATCTCAGGGACCTCAGAGACCTTCTCAGGGACCTCAGGGACATCTCAGGGACCTCAGAGACCCTTCTCGGGGACCTCAGGGACATCTCAGGGTCATGGTGGGACCTCAGGAACGTTCTCAGGGACCTCAGGGACATCTCAGGGACCTCAGGAACATTCTCAGGGACTTCAGGGACCTTCCCAGGAACCTCAGAGACGTCTCAGAGACATCTCAGGGTCATGTTAGGACCTCAGGGACCTTCTTGGGGACCTCAGGAATGTCTTCAGGGTCATGGTGGAACCTCAGGGACATCTCAGGGTCATGGTGGGACCTCAAGAACCTTCTCAGGGACCTCAGGAACATCTCAGGGACTTCAGGGACCTTCTTGGGGACCTCAGGAACATTCTCGGGGACCTCAGGGACATCTCAGAGACATCTCAGGGACTTCAGGGACCTTCTTGGGGACCTCAGGAACATTCTCGGGGACCTCAGGGACATCTCAGAGACATCTCAGGGACCTCAGAGACCTTCCTGGGGACCTGAGGGACATCTCAGGGACCTCAGGAACATCTCAGGGACCTTCTTGGGGACCTCAGGGACCCTCTCAGGGTCTTTATGGGACCTTAGGGACCTTCTCAGGGACCTCAGGGACCTCTCAGAGACCTCAGGAATGTTCTCAGGGACCTCAGGGACATCTCAGGGTCATGGGGGGACCTCAAGAACCTTCTCAGGGACTTCAGGGACCTTCTTGGGGACCTCAGGAACATCTCAGGGTCATGGTGGGACCTCAGGGACATCTCAGGGTCATGGTGGGACCTCAGGGACCTTCCCGGGGACCTCGGGAACATCTCAGGGACTTCAGGGACATCTCAGGGACCTCAGGAACATTCTCAGGGACCTTCCCGGGGACCTCAGGGACATCTCAGGGCCACGAGGTGACCCCAGGGGGTGGGACAGGGACCCCATGAGGCCCCTTCCCCTTTTCCTCCCTCCCTCAGCACTACGAGCAGTCCAAGCCCTTCAACTACGTCATGGACCTGCTCAACATGGTCTTCACGGGACTCTTCACGGTCGAGATGGTCCTCAAGATCATCGCCTTCAAGCCACGGGTAGGGGTGGGGGGGTTGTTCGCACGAGGAGTTGGGGTTTCGCACGAGGAGGGTGGAGTTTGCACGAGGAGGTGACACGAGGAGGTGACACGAGGAGGTCTCTGTGTCTCCCTCAGCACTATTTCTGCGACGCTTGGAACACCTTCGATGCCCTGATCGTGGTGGGCAGTGTGGTGGACATTGCCGTCACCGAGGTCAACGTGAGTCACCCGTGGGACGGGGACAGGGGCCTGGCAGGCACCTCCAGCCCTTTGGCTTCGTCTTCATCTCCATCTGTCTCCATCTCTTCACCTCCATCCCCCTCCATCCCTCCCTCTCCATCCATTGCCATGTCTCCGTCTCCTTCTCTTCATCTCCATCCATCCCCATCCATCCTTCTCCATCTCCCTCTGTCTCCAACTCTTCATCTCCATCCATCTCTGTCCTTCCATCTCCCTCCATCTCCGTTTCTTCACATCCCTCCATCTCCGTCCATTTCCATCCATTCATCTCCGTGTTCTCCATCCACCTCCATCCTCCTCCATCCCTCCATCTCCCTCCATCTCCATCCATTCATCTCCATGATCTCCATCCTTCTCCATCCTTCTCTGCCCTCCATCTCCCTCCATCTCCATCTCTTCATCTCCCTCCATCTCCATGTTCTCCATCCACCTCCATCCATTCATCTCCCTCCTTCTCCACCCTTCTCCCTCCATCTTCCTCCATCTCCATCTCCTCATCTCCATCCATCTCCATCCATCTCCACCCATTTCCATCCATCCTTCTCCATCCTTCTCCATCCATCTCCATCCTCCTCCATCCCTCCATCTCCATCTCTTCATCTCCATCCATCTCCATCCATTCATCTCCATGATCTCCATGATCTCCATCCTTCTCCATCCTCCTCCATCTCCATATCTCTTCATCTCCATCCATCTCCACAATCTCCATCATCTCCACAATCTCCATCCTTCTCCATCCTTCTCCCTCCATCTCCATCCATCTCCATCCATGTCCATCTATTCATCTCCATCCATCTCCATCCACTCATCTCCATCCATCTCCATCCTTCTCCATCTCCGTCTCTTCATCTCCATCCATCTCCATCCTTTTCCATCCTTTTCCATCCTTTTCCATCCTTCTCCATCCCTCTCCATCCCTCTCCATCCTCCACCCTCCTCCATCTCCCTCCATCTCTATGTTCTCCATCCACCTCCATGATCTCCATCCATCCATCTCCATGTTCTCCACAATCTCCACGCTGTCCATCTCCACGACCTCCACGACCTCCACAATCTTCACCTCCCTGATCTCCACAACCTCCCTGATCTCCACGATCTCCACGTTCTCCACGATCTCCATCTCCACCGTCACCTCCCGCTGCTCCTCTGCGGGTTCCCGGCGCAGAACGGGGGCCACGTTGGGGAGGTGAGACGGCCGAGGCCGAGGATGATGATGATGATGACGATGACGCTGACGTGCGTTTGTCGTCCCCCCCGACTCCTCCTCCACGTGTCCCCTCAGAGCTCGGAGGACTCTTCCCGCATCTCCATCACCTTCTTCCGCCTCTTCCGCGTCATGCGGTTGGTCAAGCTGCTCTCCAAGGGCGAAGGCATCCGCACCCTCCTCTGGACCTTCGTCAAGTCCTTCCAGGTGGGGCCCTGAGGGTGGAAGAGAGGCCACCGGGACCCCTCGGGGACGCAAGGAGGTGACAGCTCACTCACCTTCCTCCTCCTCCTCCTCCTCCTCAGGCTCTGCCCTACGTGGCCCTCCTCATCGCCATGATCTTCTTCATCTATGCCGTCATCGGGATGCAGGTCGGAAAGGGGTCCTGAGCCCCCCAAAAGGGTCCTGAGACCCACAAAAGGGGCCTGAGTCCCACCCCGTGTCCCCTCTTGGGGTCCTGAGCCCCCCAAAAGGGTCCTGAGACCCCCAAAAGGGGTCCTGATCCACCCAAACGGGCCCTGATCCCCCCTCTTGGGGTCCTGATCCCCCCAAAAAGGTCCTGATCCCCCCAAAAGGGCCCTGATCCACCCAAATGGGCCCTGATCACCCCTCTTGGGGTCCTGATCCCTCCAAAAGGGTCCTGATCCCCCCAAAAGGGTCCTGAGCCCCCTCTTGGGGTCCTGATCCCCCCAAAAGAGTCCTTAGAACCCCTCATGTCCCCTCTTGGGGTTCCGAGCTCCTCAAAAAGGGCCCTGATCCCCACTCTTGGGGTCCTGAGCCCCCCAAAAGGGTCCTGAGACCCCCAAAAGGGCCCTGATCCACCCAAACGGGCCCTGATCCCCCCTCTTGGGGTCCTGAGGCCCCCAAAAGGGTCCCGAGCCCACCCTGTGTCCCCTTTTGGGCTCCTGAGCTCCTCAAAAAGGGCCCTGATCCCCCCTCTTGGGGTCCTGATCCCCCCAAAAGGGTCCTGAGCCCACTCCCCGGTGGCTCCTGAGCTTCTTCTCAGGGTCCTCAGTCCCATTTTGGGGCCCTGATCCCTCCAAAAGGGTCCTGAGACCCCCAAATGGGTCCTGAGAGCCCCAAAAGGGTCCTGAGTCCCACCCCATGTCCCCTCCTGAGGGTCCTGACCTCCATTTTGAGGTCCTGATCCCCCATTTTGAGGCCCCTGACCCTCCATTTTGTGGCCCTGACACCCTCTGAGGGCCCCGAGCCCCCATGTGTGGGTCCTGAACCCCCTGTTTTGCGACCCTGAGCCCCCCAAAACGGTCCCGACCCCCCCCCCCCAGAGGATCCTGAGCCCTCCAAGTGTGGGTCCCGACCCCCCCCGTTTTTGCAGACGTTCGGGAAGCTGGCTCTGCAGGACGGGACCCAGATCAACCGCAACAACAACTTCCAGACCTTCCCTCAGGCCGTCCTGCTGCTCTTCAGGTGGGATCCAGAGGGGATCTATGGGGGATCTAGGGGGCCATCTATAGGGGATCTAGGGGGGGATCTATAGGGGATCTATGGGGCGATCTATAGGGGATCTAGGGGGAGTCATAGGGGGGGTCATAGGGGGCTCCCTATGGCTCTCTATGGATCTCTATGGCTCCCTATTGATCCCTATGGCTCCCTATGGCTCCCTATGGCTCCCTATTGATCTCTATGGCTCCCTATTGATCCCTATTGATCCCTATGGGGTTCTGGGGATGTGTGGGTCAGCGCTGTGGGTCGCTGTGGGGCAGGTGCGCGACGGGGGAGGCCTGGCAGGAGATCATGCTGGCTCTGTGGGGCAGCCCTATGGCTCCCTATGGCTCCCTATGGCTCCCTATTGATCTCTATGGCTCTCTATGGCTCCCTATTGATCCCTATTGATCCCTATGGGGTTCTGGGGATGTGTGGGGCGCCGTGGGTCAGCGCTGTGGGTCGCTGTGGGGCAGGTGCGCGACGGGGGAGGCCTGGCAGGAGATCATGCTGGCTCTGTGGGGCAGCCCTATGGCTCCCTATTGATCTCTATGGCTCTCTATGGCTCCCTATGGCTCCCTATTGATCTCTATGGCTCCCTATTGATCCCTATGGCTCCCTATTAATCTCTATGGCTCCCTATGGCTCCCTATTGATCCCTATTGATCCCTATGGGGTTCTGGGGATGTGTGGGGCGCCGTGGGTCAGCGCTGTGGGTCGCTGTGGGGCAGGTGCACGACGGGGGAGGCCTGGCAGGAGATCATGCTGGCTCTGTGGGGCAGCCCTATGGCTCCCTATTGATCTCTATGGCTCCCTATTGATCCCTATGGCTCCCTATTAATCTCTATGGCTCCCTATGGCTCCCTATTGATCCCTATTGATCCCTATGGGGTTCTGGGGATGTGTGGGGTGCCGTGGGTCAGCGCTGTGGGTCGCTGTGGGGCAGGTGCGCGACGGGGGAGGCCTGGCAGGAGATCATGCTGGCTCTGTGGGGCAGCCCTATGGCTCCCTATTGATCTCTATGGCTCCCTATTGATCCCTATGGCTCCCTATTAATCTCTATGGCTCCCTATGGCTCCCTATTGATCCCTATTGATCCCTATGGGGTTCTGGGGATGTGTGGGGCGCCGTGGGTCAGCGCTGTGGGTCGCTGTGGGGCAGGTGCGCGACGGGGGAGGCCTGGCAGGAGATCATGCTGGCCAGCCTGCCGGGGAAGCGCTGCGACCCGGAGTCGGACGCGGAGCCGGGCGAGGAGTTCACCTGCGGCAGCAACTTCGCCATCGTCTACTTCATCAGCTTCTTCATGCTCTGCGCCTTCCTGGTGAGTGAGACTCCCACAGCCCCGACCCACAGCGACCCACAGCGACCCACAGCGACCCACAGCACCGCCCCACAGAGGGATCCACAGGGATCCATAGGGATCCATCGGGATACATAGAGACTCATAGAGCCCATAGAGACACATAGAGCCCCATAAGGTCCCATAGAGACTCATAAAGGCCCATAGAGACCCCATAAAGACCCCATAGAGCCCCATAAGGTCCCATAGAGACCCACAGGATCCTATAGAGCCTCACAGAGCAACATAGGGTCCCACTGAGATCCATGGAGACCCCATAGAGACCCCATAGAGACCCACAGAGCCACATAGAGACCCATAAGGTCCCATAGAGGCCCCACAGAGATCCATAGAGCCTCATAGAGCACCACAGGGTCCCATAGAGACCCATGGAGACCCCATAGAGCCCCATAAGGTCCCATAGAGACCCTAGAGACACCATAGAGCCTCAAAGGGCACCATAGGGTCCCATAGAGATCCATAGAGACCCATAAGGTCCCATAGAGACCCCATAGAGACCTATAAGGTCCCATAGAAACTCATAGAGATCCATAGAGACCCGTAAGGTCCCATAGAGACCCACGGAGATCCATAGAGACCCGTAAGGTCCCATAGAGACCCACGGAGACCCCATAGAGCCCCATAAGGTCCCATAGAGATCCCATAGAGACTCATAGAGATCCCATAGAGACCCATAAGGTTCCATAGAGATCCCATAGAGACTCATAGAGATCCCATAGAGACCCATAAGGTCCCATAGAGACCCACGGAGACCCCATAGAGCCCCATAAGGTCCCATAGAGACTCATAGGACCCCATAGAGCCTCACAGAGCACCATAGGGTCCCATAGAGCCCCATAAGGTCCCATAGAGCCCCCATAGAGACTCATAGAGGTCCCACAGAGACCCCATAAGGTCCCCCAAAGACCCCATAGAGCCCCATAAGGTCCCATATCACCCCATAGAGACCCCCTAGCGCCCCCCATCCCCCCCCCTCCCCGGTGCCTCTCTCGGCAGATCATTAACCTCTTCGTGGCCGTCATCATGGACAACTTCGACTACCTGACGCGCGACTGGTCCATCCTGGGCCCTCACCACCTGGACGAGTTCAAGCGCGTCTGGTCCGAGTACGACCCGGCGGCCAGGTCGGTTCCGGACCCTTCCGGGGGGGGATTCCTTGGGATCCGCATGGCTGGGATCTCCCAGAATTCTCTCTGTCCCTCAGGGGTCGGATCAAGCACCTGGACGTGGTGACTCTTCTTCGCCGCATCCAACCCCCTCTGGGCTTCGGGAAGCTCTGTCCTCACCGCGTGGCCTGCAAAGTGCGTGTGTGGGCATTATGGGATGGATCCCGGGGGATATGGGGAGTCATCCCTGATCCGGCTCCTCCTCCCCCAGCGCTTGGTGGCCATGAACATGCCCCTCAACTCCGACGGAACCGTCACCTTCAACGCCACCCTCTTCGCCCTCGTCCGGACGTCTCTCAAGATCAAGACAGAGGGTGAGGAGCTGCCCGAGGAGTCTGGAGCTCCGAGAGACGAGTTTGGAGCTCAGGAGCCTCCTGAGAAGCATCTTAAATCCACAAATTCTCCTCCTGAGGAGCATCTGGAGCTCTGGGAGAAGAACCAGAGCTCAGGATCCTCCTGAGAAGCAACTTAGATTCACAGATTCTCCTCCTGAGGAGCATCTGGAGCTCTGGGAGAAGAGGCAGAGCTCAGGATCCTCCTGAGAAGCATCTTGGATCCACAAATCCTCCTCCTGAGGAGCATCTGGAGCTCTGGGAGGAGAACTTGAGCTCAGGATCCTCCTGAGGAACATCTTGGATGCTTGAGTTCTCCCCTTATGGAGCATCTGGAGGTTCTGAAGAGCATCCAGAGACCTGGAATTGCTCCCTGAGGAGCATCTGGAGCTCTGGGAGAAGAACCTGAGCTCAGGATCCTCCTGAGAAGCATCTTGGATCCACAAATTCTCCTCCTGAGGAGCATCTGGAGCTCTGGGAGGAGAACCTGAGCTCAGGATCCTCCTGAGAAGCATCTTAGATCCTCAAATTCTCCTCCTGAGGAGCATCTGGAGCTCTGGGAGAAGAGGCAGAGCTCAGGATCCTCCTGAGAAGCAACTTAGATCCACAAATTCTCCTCCTGAGGAGCATCTGGAGCTCTGGGAGAAGAACCTGAGCTCAGGATCCTCCTGAGAAGCAACTTAGATCCACAGATTCTCCTCCTGAGGAGCATCTGGAGCTCTGGGAGAAGAACCTGAGCTCAGGATCCTCCTGAGAAGCATCTTGGATCCACAAATTCTCCTCCTGAGGAGCATCTGGAGCTCTGGGAGAAGAGGCAGAGCTCAGGATCCTCCTGAGAAGCAACTTAGATCCACAAATCCTCCTCCTGAGGAGCATCTGGAGCTCTGGGAGAAGAACCTGAGCTCAGGATCCTCCTGAGAACCATCTTGGATGCTCCAATTCTCCTGCTGAGGAGCATCTGGAGCTCTGGGAGAAGAGGCAGAGCTCAGGATCCTCCTGAGGAGCATCTTGGATGCTTGAGTTCTCCCCTTATGGAACATCTGGAGGTTCTGAAGAGCATCCAGAGACCTGGAATTGCTCTCTGAGGAGCATCTGGAGCTCTGGGAGAAGAACCTGAGCTCGGGATCCTCCTGAGAAGCATCTTGGATCCTCGTATCCTCTTCCTGAGGAGCATCTGGAGCTCTGGGAGAAGAGCCAGAGCTCAGGATCCTCCTGAGAACCATCTTGGATCCTCGTATCCTCTTCCTGAGGAGCATCTGGAGCTCTGGGAGGAGAACCTGAGCTCAGGATCCTCCTGAGAAGCATCTTAGATCCTCGTATCCTCCTCCTGAGGAGCATCTGGAGGTCCTGGAGATGGTCCTGGAGCTCCTTTTCTCCTCCTCCTTCCCCTCCAGGCAACCTGGACGTGGCCAACAAGGAGCTTCGCGCGGTGGTGAAGAAGATCTGGAAGCGCACCAAGCCCAAACTGCTGGACGAGGTCATCCCTCCGCCCGAGGGTGAGTTTCCCATCCCCTTCCTCCTCCTCACGGCTTCCAGAACCTTCTCCGACCGTTTTTTTTTTCTGGTTTTCTCAGAGGAGGAGGTGACCGTGGGCAAGTTCTACGCCACCTTCCTCATCCAGGATTATTTCCGCAAGTTCCGCCGCCGCAAGGAGCGAGGGATGCTGGGCCCGGACGCCGCCCCCAGCAACCAGAGCGCCCTCCAAGTAGGCCCCAGAGCCCCTAGGCCGAGGCCAGGGCAGGGAACCGACCCCTTCTCCATGTCCGTCCGTCTGCCTGTCCCCTCAGGCCGGACTACAGACCCTGCAGGCTCTGGGCCCCGAGATGCGTCGGGCGCTCAGCTGCGACCTGGAGGAGGGAGGAGAAGCCGAGGGAGAGGCCCCGGGGGAAGAGGCTCGGGAGAGCGTCTACGAGGTAGCCGGAGGCCTCGCGCCTGCTCGAGGGGCTTGGGGCACACCTAGAGGGGCTGAGCGATGTCTGCAAGGCCTTAGGCCTCACCTGGGGGGCTGAGCCTCAGACCTATGAGGCCTCAGGCCGCACCTAGAGGGTCTAAGCGATGTCCACAAGACCTTAGGCCTCACTTGTGGGGCTGAGCACACACCTATGAGGCCTCAGGCCACACCTAGAGGGTCTAAGTGATGCCTCCAAGGCCTTAGGCCTCACTTGTGGGGCTGAGCACACACCTATGAGGCCTCAGGCCACACCTAGAGGGTCTAAGTGATGTTCACAAGGCCTTAGGCCTCACCTGGGGGGCTGAGCACACACCTATGAGGCCTCAGGCCACACCTAGAGGGTCTAAGTGATGTTCACAAGGCCTTAGGCCTCACCTGTGGGGCATAGGTCATGCCTAGAGGGGCTTGGGCCACACCTAGAGGGTCTAAATGATGTCTCCAAGGCCTTAGGCCTCACCTGTGGGGCTGAGCACACACCTATGAGGCCTCAGGCCACACCTAGAGGGTCTAAGTGATGCCTCCAAGGCCTTAGGCCTCACCTGGGGGGCTGAGCACACACCTATGAGGCCTCAGGCCACACCTAGAGGGTCTAAGCGATGTCCACAAGACCTTAGGCCTCACCTGGGGGGCTCAGGACATACCTATGAGACCTCTTCAGCCACATGTGTGAGGCCTTTGGCCACACCTAGAGGGTCTAGGCCACACCTAGAGGGTCTAACTGATGCCCACAAGGCCTTGGGCCTCACTTGTGGGGCTGAACACACACCTATGAGGCCTTTATCCACACCTAGAGGGTCTAGGACACCCCTAGAGGGTCTAACTGATGCCTCCAAGGCCTTAGGCCTCACCTGGGGGGCTGAGCACACACCTATGAGGCCTCAGGCTGCACCTAGAGGGTCTAAGTGATGTCCACAAGGCCTTAGGCCTCACCTGGGGGGCTGAGCACACACCTATGAGGCCTTAGGCCACACCTAGAGGGTCTAAGCGATGTCCACAAGACCTTAGGCCTCACTTGTGGGGCTGAGCACACACCTATGAGGCCTCTTCAGCCACATCTAGAGGATCTAGGCCACACCTTGAGTGTCTAAATGATGTCCACAAGGCCTTAGGCCTCACCTGTGGGGCTGAGCACACACCTATGAGGCCTCAGGCTGCACCTAGAGGGTCTAACTGATGCCTCCAAGGCCTTAGGCCTCACCTGTGGGGCTGAGCACCCACCTGCGAGGCCTTAGGCCACACCTAAGGCTCTAACTGACGTCTCCCCTCTCCCCACAGCCCCCCCAACCCCTCTACGGCTCCGCCCCCAGCCCCCCCGAGCCCCCCCCAACCAGCCCCGGGGACCCCGAGGGGCACGAGACCCACAGGTAAGGGGGACATGGGGGTCTGGGGGGGTTTGGGGGTCCTGGGGGAAGGATCTGGGGGTCTCCATCGTGCTGTGTGCAGGCGCCGCTCGGAAGGGGGGTCCCCGCCGCCCCCAGCCCCCCCCGAAGAGGCCGAGGAGGCCGAGTCCGGCAGCCACGAGGAGGAGGGAGAACCCCTGCCAGTTCCTCGACGTTACTGGGACCAGTAAGACATCGTGGGGGTGAACTGGAAGGGACTGGGATTCCCCTCTCCCCACCCCAGTCCCCAAAACTGGGGGGGGGCAATGGGTTCCCCATTGCCCCCCCCCAGTTTTGGGGACTGGGGTGGGGGTGGTTCTGACAACACCCCCTTTATTTTTTAACCCCCCTCTAGGTCTCGGGGTCCCCCTCGCTATGGGGCGGAGGCGCCGCTATGGGGCAGGGGGGGGTCTCTGCCCCTGCCCCCCCGGCACCTGAACAGAGAGGGGCAGCAGCTCAAGAGGAGGCGGCTCCTGCCCCCCACGCCGGCCGGTAACGGGACCCATGGGACCCATAGAGACCCATAGAGAGACCTATGGGACCCATAGGGATCCATAGGGACCCATAGAGTTCCCATAGAGTCCTATAGAACCTCATAGAGAACCATAGAGACCCATAGAGACTCCACAGAGTCCTATAGGGACCCCATAGAGCCCCATAGGGTCCTGTAGAACCTCATAGAGAACCATAGAGACTCCATAGGGACTCATGGGAGCCTATAGAGACCCCATAGGGACACATAGAGACTCGTAGGGACCCATAGAGACCCACAGAGCCCCATAGAGTCCTATAGAGCCTCATGGAGAACCATAGAGACTCCATAAGGACTCCTAAGGACCTATAGAGACCCCACAGGGACCCCATAGAGACCCCATAGAGCCCTATAGAACCTCATAGAGACCCCATAGAGCCCTATAGAACCTCATAGAGACCCCATAGAGCCCTATAGAACCTCATAGAGACCCGCAGGGACCCCGTGGAGACCCCATAGAGACCTATAGGGACTCCATAGAGTCCTATAGAACCTCATAGAGAAACATAGAGACCCCATAAGGACACATGGAGATCTATAGAGATCCATAGAGACCCCATAGGGATCCATAGGGACCCCATAGAGGCCTATGGAGCCCCATAGAGACCTATAGAGCTTCATAGAGAACCATAGAGACCCCATAAGGACTCGTAGGGACCTATAGAGATCCATAGAGTCCTATAGAACCTCATAGAGACCCACAGGGACCCTGTGGAGACCCCATAGAGACCTATAGGGACCCCACAGAGCCCCATAGAGTCCTATAGAACTGCATAGAGAACCATAGAGACCCCATAAGGACACATAGGGACCTATAGGGATCCATTGAGACCCCATAGGGATCCATTGAGACCCCATAGAGACCCCCATAGAGTCCTATAGAGCCTCAGAGAGTCCCATAGACCCCATAGGGACCCCATAGAGACCCCATAGAGCACATAGGGTGGGGAGGCAATGTGAGGGGCGGGGCTTGGGGGTGAGTGGGCGGGTCTTAACGGCTGGGCGTGTCCCCATTTAACCCCTGTCAGGCCGCAAGCCGTCGTTCCCCATGCAGTGCCTGCGGCGCCAGGGCAGCTGCGAGGACGAGCCCATCCCCGGCACCTACACCCCCTCGGGGCCCCCCGGGCCCCCCAGGCCACAGGTACCGCACTTGGGGGGACACGGGGACCCCTAGAGACCCAGAGAGACCCCATAGAGATGCACAGAGACCCATAGGGACACAGAGAGGCCCATAGAGACACATAGAGGCCCATAGAGATCTATAGGGACACACAGAGTCCCATAGAGACCCATAGAGACATATAGAGTCCCATAGAGACCTATAGGGACACAGAGAGTCCCATAGAGACACATAGAGTCCCATAGAGACACATAGGGACACATAAAGGCCCATAGAGTCCCATAGGGACTCATAGAGACCCATAGGGACACATAGAGACACATAGAGATACATAGAGACCCATAGAGACTTATAGGGACACATAAAGGCCCATAGAGTCCCATAGGGACTCATAGAGACCCATAGGGACACATAGAGACACATAGAGATACATAGAGACCCATAGAGACTTATAGGGACACATAAAGGCCCATAGAGTCCCATAGGGACACATAGAGTCCCATAGAGACCTATAAGGACACAGAGAGTCCCATAGAGACACATAGAGTCCCATAGGGACACATAAAGGCCCATAGAGTCCCATAGGGACGCATAGAGACTCATAGAGACCTATAGGGACACAGAGAGTCCCATAGAGACACATAGAGGCCCATAGAGACACATAGAACCCAATAGAGACCCCATAGAGATCCACAGAGACCCATAGGGACCCAGAGAGTCCCATGGAGACACATAGAGTCCCATAGAGTCCCATAGGGGCACATAGAGTCCCATAGAAACACACAGAGGCCCATAGAGTCCCATAGAGACTCCATAAAGACCCCATAGAGCCCCATAAGGTCCCATAGAGACACACAAAGTCCCACAGAGACCTATAGAGACACATAGAGTCCCATAGAGACCTATTGGGACACATAGAGTCCCATAGGGACACATAGAGTCACATAGAGACCCCATAAAGACCCCATAAGGTCCCATAGAGACCTATAGAGACACATAGAGACCCCATAAAGTCCCACAGAGCCACATAGAGTCCCATAGAGACCCATAGGGACACATAGAGTCCCATAGGGGCACATAGAGTCCCATAGTGTCCCATAGGGACCCCATAGGGCCCCAATAGAGACCCACAGGGAGCCATAGAGACCTCATAGAGACCCATAGGGACCCATAGAGGGACACAGCTCAGTGATCGATGGGAACGGTTGGACTCGATGATTGTGTGGGTCTTTCCCAGTTGATTGATTTGATTGATTCTCCGATCGATTCTCCGATTCCATGATCCCTCCCAACCCCCCTAACCCCCCCCTCCTCTCCCCTCTCCCAGGGCTACGGCAGCTCCGAGACCTGGCGCCTGGGGGGCTCGTCGCAGGCCTGGGCCTCGGCCCCCACGCGAGGCCACGTCCTCTACGCTCCCCTCATCCTGGTGGAAGGCGGCGCGCGCCCCATGGGGGGCTCGGGGAGCCTCCCCCCTCTCTCCCGCTGGGTCCTGGGGGGCGAGCGAGGGCCCCCGGGCTCCTTGCACCTCAGGGCTTGCGGCCCTCGCGAGGCTCTAGCCCGTGGCTCGGCCGACAGTTTGGTGGAAGCCGTGAGTGGTGGATATGGATGGGGAGGGGGGGGTGTCCGTCCCGTCTTTCCCCGCCTCAGTTTCCCCTCTCTCTCGCTCAACTCTGGCTCCTCCAGGTGCTGATCTCGGAGGGTCTGGGCCTGTTCGCCCGCGACCCCAAGTTCGTGGCGGTGGCCAAGCGGGAAATCGCCGACGCCTGCGACATGACCATGGACGAGATGGAAAGCGCCGCCGCCGACCTCCTCACCCGACGCCGCCAGCGAAACCCCAACCCCCCGAACCCCCCGAGCGCCACCACCACCACTGCCGCCGTCTACAGCGACGAGGAGCCCCTGCGGCCACCCCCCGAGGACGAGCTGGCCGACGAGATGGCTTGTGTCAGGGGCATCTAGAGGGGAGATGGGCGGCTGGGGGGCACTAGGACCCTGTATTGTCCCATTTGGGGGTGAGGGAGTGCACTAGGACCCAGTGTTGCCCCATTTGGGGTGAGGGGCACTAGGACCCAGCTCGGGGTTGGCACTAGGACCTAGTGTTGCCCCATTTGGAGTGAGAGGCAGTAGGACCCAGCTTGGGGTGAGCACTAGGACCCAGCATTGTCCCATTTGGGGTGAGAGGGTGCACTAGGACCCTGTACTGACCCATTTGGGTGTGAGGGGCACTAGGACCCAGCTCGGGGTGAGCTCTAGGACCCAGCATTGTCCCATTTGGGGGTGAGGGGGTGCACTAGGAGCCATTTGGGGGTGGGCACTAGGACCCAATGTTGCCCTATTTGGGATAAGGTGCAATAGGACCCAGCTCGGGGTGGGCACTAGGACCCAGTGTTGCCCCATTTGGGGTTAGGGGCACTAGGACCCAGCTCAGAGTGGGCTCTAGGACCCGGTGTTGCCCTATTTGGGATAAGGTGCACTAGGACAGAGCTCGGGGTGGGCACTAGGACCCAGCGTTGCCCCATTTGGACGTGAGAGGGTGCACTAGGACCCCGCCTGAGGTGGGCACTAGGACCCAGCGTTGCCCCATTTGTGGTAAGGGGCACTAGGACCCATCGGAGTGTGTGTGGGGGGGGTTGGTGTGGGGTGTCTCATTCTTTAATAAAAGAGGATTTTTCATCACAACCAAAGACTTTTGCCTCAAAAAAATGGGGAAAACGTGATATTTTTACCTCAAGAAAGGGGGTTTGAGCCCCGAGAAGGGGACGTGGCCTTAAGAATGGATCAAGCTTGACCTCAAGAAAGGGGGAAGGCAGGGGGCGTGGCTAAGGGGTGAGGGGAGCCAATCAGAGCCCAGTATGCAAAGCAAAGGAAGGAGGGGGCGT
>JAUMJK010002494.1:0-15487 GCA_033558105.1 Coccyzus lansbergi
GGTGGGTGGTCCCAATGGAGTTGGGGGGGGTCCCTATGGGGGGGGGGGGTGGTCCCTATAGACTGGTGGGGTTCCCTATGGATTGGGGGGGGGTTCCCTATTGATCAGGGTGTTCCCTATGGAGTTTGGGGGGGGTCACTATAGGGGAATCCCTATGGAGTTGGGGGGGGGGGTCACTATAGGGGAGTCCCTATGGATTGGGGGGTTCCCTATTGATCAGAGAGGGGGGGGGGGGTCCCTATGGATATTGGGGTTCCCTATAGGAGGTCCCTATGGATTGGGGAGTTCCCTATGAACTGGGGGGGGGGGGGGGGGGGGTCCCTATGGAGTTGGGTGTTCCCCATGGAGTTGGGGTGCAGTTGGGAGGTTCCCTATGGGTTAGGGGGTCCCTATTGATTAGGGGTGTCCCTATGGATTGGATTGGAGGGTTCCCTATGGATTTGGTGGGGGGGGGGGGTGGTGTGTCCCTATAGGAGGTCCCTCCGGGTTGGGGTGGGGGGGGGGGGGGTCCTTATGGATTGAGGAGCCTACGGGGGGGGGGGGGGTCGTGTCCCTATGGGTTTGGGGGGATCCCCATGGATTTGGGGTGCAGTTGGGGTGTTCCCTATGGGTTGGGGGGGTTCCTATTGAGTTGGGGGGTGGACACACTCTCTATGGGGGGGGGGGGTTCCCTATTGGCTGGGGGAGTTCCCTATGGAGTTGGGGGGGGTCCCTATAGGGGGGGGGTCCCTATGGACTAGGGGGTTCCCTATAGACTGGGGGTGTTCCCTATGGGTTGGGGGGGGGGGGGTGGTCCCTATAGGAGGTCTCTATGGGTTGGGGAGGGAGAGGGGGGGTCCCTATAGACTGGTGGGGTTCCCTATGGGTTTGGGGGTGTCCCTCTGGACTTGGTGGGGGGGGGGGGTGTCCCCCCTGACCTGACCTCCACCCCCCCCCCCCCCTTTTTTTTCCTCTCTCCGCAGCTCTGGCCGCTGGTGGAAGCCTCCCCCCCCCTCTCCCTTGAGCCGGGTGGGGGGGGGGGCCCTGCTGCTGGGGGGAGGAGGAGGAGGAGGAGGAGGGGGGACCACCCCCCCCACCCCCACCCCCTCCATGGTCCCCCCGCCCCACCCCCCACCCCCCTCAACTCTTCCTCAACCAAGGGGGGCCCCTCCCCCTCCTGGGGACCCCCCCGCCCCACCCCCCCTCCCCCACCTCCCCCCCCACCTCCCCCTCCCCCTCTTGCTCCTCCTGCAGCTCCACCACCAGCCCTCGACCCCCCCCGGGAGACGAGTGAGGGGAGGAGTCGGGGGGGGGGGGGGAACACCCCAAAAATTGGGGGGGAAACACCTCAAAAATTGGGGGGGGGGGTTTGATCCATTTATTGTGTGTGTGGGGGGGGTGGTCCCTTCAATGGTGGGGGGAGGGGACCCCAAAGGTGGGGGAGACCCCAAAATGATTTTTGGGGGAGGGGGGGTGGGGGGACACACCCCAAAAATTTTGGGGGGTGAGGGGGGGGGGTGGTGACCCCTCAACTCCGCTAGAGACCAAAAAAAACTGCCCCCTCCCCCCTCCAAAGGGGACTTGGGGGGGTTGTCCCCAACCCCCCCCCCCCCCCAATAATGATGATTGGGGGGGGGATGGGGTGAAGGGGTAATTAATCCCAAATGAATTGATTGGGGGGGGTGGGAAATGGCCCTAAAAAAGGGTGATTTTTCTGCCTTTTTTTTTTTTTTTTTGAGAGAGTTTTTTTTTTTTTTTTTTGGCTCTTTGGCCACCGAAAAAAAAAAAAAAAAACCACCAAAAACCGGCTCTTTGACACCAAAAAAAAAAAAAAACAACCAAAAACAAACCCCCAAATTTTGAGGGGGAGGGGTGGGGGGAGGGAGGGGGATACCCCCTGACCCTCCCCCCCCCCAAAAAAAAAAAAAAAAAAAAAAAAAAAAAAAGCTGATCCCAAAGTTTTTACGATGAACCTCGAGGCCGAACGAATGTCTTGAAGGGGGAGGGGGGAGGGAGGGAAAGGGTTAATTTATTGTGGAAATTGGGGAAGGGGCACAAGGGGAGGGGGAGGGGCAAAGAAGAGCCTCCCCCCCCCCTTGTTTATTTATTGGGGAGGGAGGAAAAAGGGGGAAAAAGGGGGGAAAATGGGGAAAAAAGTGAAGGAAAATTGGAAAAAATTAAGGGAGAGTGAAGGAAAATGGGAAAAAAATTAAGGGAAAGTGAAGGAAAATGGAGTAAAATGAAGGAGGTGAAGGAGGAAAAGGGGAAAGAAAGAGGGAAAATGGAAAGAAGGAAAAGAAAAGGAGAAAAGGGAAAGAAAAGGAGAAAAGGAAAGAAAAGGAAAAAAGGAAAGAAAAGGAAAAAAGGAAAGAAAAGGAAAAGAAAAGGGAAAAAGGGAAAGAAAAGGAAGAAGGGAAAGAAAAGGAAAAAAGGAAAAAGGGAAAGAAAAGGGGAAAAGGGAAAGAAAAGGAAAAAAGGGAAAGAAAAGGAAAAAGGGAAAAGAAAAGGAAAAAAGGAAAAAGGGAAAGAAAAGGGAAAAAGGGAAAGAAAAGGAAAAAAAGGAAAGAAAAGGAAAAAGGGAAAAGAAAAGGAAAGAAGGAAAAGGAAAAAGGGAAAAGAAAAGGAAAGAAGGAAAAGGAAAAAGGGAAAGTAAAGGAAAGAAGGAAAAGAAAAGGAAAAAGAAGAAAAGGAAAAGAGGGAAAAGAAAAGGAAAAGAAAAGGAAAGAAGGAAATGAAAAGGAAAAAGGGGAAAAGGGAAAGAAAAGAGGAAAATATGATAAAAAGAAGTGAAGTGAGGAGGAAAAGCAAAGAAAAATGGAAGAAAAATGGAAGAAAATGGAAGAAAAATGGAAGAAAAAGGAGAATTAAGGAGGAAAAATGGTGAAACAAGGAGGAAGAAGGTGAAATAAGAAGAAGGTGAATTCAACAGGAGGAAAAGGAAAGAAATGAGGAGAAATGGAAAAGGAAGGAAAAAGCTGGAGGGGAAAAGGGAAGAAGGAGGAAGAAAAGGGGGAAATGGGAAGAAAAGGGGAACAAATGGAAGAAAAGAGGAAAAATTGGGAAGAAAAGAGGAAAAATTGGGAAGAAAAGAGGAAAAATTGGAAAGGAAAGAGGAAAAAGGGAAAGAAAAGAGGAAAAAATGAAAAGAAAGGAGGAAAAAATGAAAAGAAAGGAGAAAAGATTGAAAAGAGGAAAAAGGGAAAAGAGGAAAAATTGGAAAGAAAAGAGGTAGAATTGGAAAGAGGAAACTTGAAAAGAAAAGAGGAAAAATGGGAAAGAAAAGAGGAAAAATGGAAAGAAAAGAGGAAAAATTGGAAAGAAAAGAGAAAAAATTGGAAAGAGGAAAAGTTGAAAAAAATTAAAAGAAAAGAGGAAAAAATTGAAAAGAAAAGAGGAAAAATTGAAAAGAGAAAAAATTGGAAAGAGATAAAATTGAAAAGAAAAGAGGGAAAAATTGAAATGAAAAGAGGGAAAGTTGAAAAGAGGAAAAGTTGAAAAGAGGAAAAGTTGAAAAGAGGAAAAATTGAAAAGAAAAGAGGAAAAAATGAAAAGAGGAAAAATATTGGAAAGAAAAGAGGAAAAGTGAAAAGAAAAGAGAAAAAAAATGGAAAAGATGAAAAATGGAAAAGATGAAAAATTGAAAAGAGGAAAAATTGAAAATACGAAAAATTGAAAAGATGAAAAATCGAAAAGAGGAAAAATCCGAAAGAGGAAAAATTGGAAAGAGGAAAAATTGAAAAGATGAAAAATCGAAAAGATGAAAAATCGAAAAGAGGAAAAATCGGAAAAGAGGAAAAATTGGAAAGAAAAGAGGAAAAAGGGGAAAGTAAAAGGAAAATTATGAGGAAATGGAAGAGGAAAAAGACTAAAAAGAGGGAAAAGGGAAAGAAAGGAGGGAAAATCAAAATAAAAGGGGAAAAGGGAAGAAAGAAGAGGTGAAAAGGAAGGAAAAGAGAGGAAAAGGGAAAAGAAAGAGGAAAAAGAGGAAAAGAAAGAAAAGAAAGAGGAAAAGAAAGAGGAAAAATGGGGAAAACGTGAAAGAAGAAGAAGGAGAAAAAACAGAAAAAAAGATAAAGAAAAAAGAGAAAAAAAATGGGAAAAAACCACCAAAAAATAAGGAAAAAAAGGGGGAAAAAGCAAAAAAAAAAGGAAAAAAAGGAGGAAAAATGTGGGAAAAAAAGAGGAAAAAGAGGGAAAAAAAAACAAACGGAAAAAAATAGGAAAAAAAGAAGAAAAAAAGCAAAAAAAAAAAAAAAAAAGAGAATTTTCGCCCCCGGCAGTGCCTGACCCCCCCATCCCCCCCCCAAGGAAACCAAAAAAAACCCCAAATTTGCCATTTTGAGCCCCAAAATGGCTGAAAAAGGGGGAGGGGGAAGGGCCTCAACCCCTCCCCCTGGACAGAAATACCTCACGGAGCCCCCAAAATGGCCTCGTTTTGCCCCAAAATTCCCCTCCAAGAAGCCTCTTTGTGGGGGGGGGGGGAGGGGAGGATGGATTTTTGGGGGTTCGGACTCGGAATGTTCCCCTCCCCCTCCCTCCGGCCTGGGGGTTCGGGCAGCGAAAAAGGAGGAAAAAAAACCGCAAAAATATGAAGAAAAATGGACAAAAATTCAAATTTTTTTTTTTGAGAGGGAGGGGGAGGGGATTTGTTTGGGTTTCGGGGGTTTTTGATAGAGAAAATGAAAAAAAAAAAAATAGAGAGGAAAGTGACCAAAAAAAAAATGGCGGAAAAAAAAAAAAGGGGAAAAAAATGCTGAGGAAGAAAAGCAAAAAAAAAAACAGAGGGAAAAAGGGGGGAAAGAGTGAAAAAAGGCAAAAAGAAGAGTGAAAAAAGGCAAAAAGAAGAGTGAAAAAGGCCAAAAAAAGAGTGAAAAGGCCAAAAAAGAGTGAAAAAGGCCAAAAAAAGAGTGAAAAGGCTAAAAAAAGAGTGAAAAATGCCAAAAAAGAGTGAAAAGGTGAAAAAAAGAGTGGAAAAGGCCAAAAAAGGCCAAAAAATGGTGGAAAAAGAAGGAAAAAAGAGTGAAAAAAGGGAAGAAATTGCGAAAAAAGCAAAAAAAAAGGGTGGAAAAAGGTGAAAAAAGGGTGGAAAAAGGTGAAAAAATGGTGGAAAAAGGTGAAAAAATGGTGAAGAAGAAGAGGAAAAAGAAGAGGAGAAAAAGGGGAAAAGAGGGGAAAAAAGGTTAAAAAATTGGTGAAGAAAAGGCCAAAAAATGGTGGAAAAAGAAGAGGAGAAAAAGGGGGAAAAAGAGTGAAAAAAGGTTAAAAAAATTGGTGAAGAAAAGGCCAAAAATGGTGGAAAAAAGAGTGAAAAAAGGCAAAAAAAGTGGTGGAATAAGAAGGAAAAAGAGTGAAAAAAGGTAAAAAAATGGTGGAAAAAAAGGCCAAAAACTGGTGGAAAAAGGTGAAAATATGGCGGAAAAAGGAAAAAAAATGGTGGGAAAAGGAAAAAAAAGGTGGAAAAAGGAAAAAAATGGTGGGAAAAAAGGAAAAAAAGAGTGGAAAAAAGGCAAAAAATGGTGGAAAAAGGTGAAAAAATGGTGGAAAATGAAGGAAAAATGGTGGAAGAAGAAGAAGAAAGAGAGAAAAAAGGGGGGAATTGATGAAAAAAGGGAAAAAAAGAGGAAAAAAGGGAAAAAAGAGGAAAAAGAGGGAAAAAAGGAAAAAAGAGGGAAAAAAGAGGGAAAAAAAGAAGAAAAAAGAGTGAAAAAAGCAAAAAATGTGAAAAAGAGGAAAAAAGAAGAAAAAAGAGTGAGAAAAGGCAAAAAAAAAGTGAAAAAAAGAAGGAAAAAAGGGAGAAAAAAGAAGAAAAAAGTGAAAAAAGAAGGAAAAAAAGAGGCAAAAGCCACAAAAAGGCAAACAAAGTTGTGAAAAAAAACGACAAGAAAGGGAAAAAAAACCGGATGAGAGTCTTTGCAAGAAAAGACTAAAAGTGTTCGAAAAAAGCCAAAAAAAGCAGCAAAAATACCAAAAAAGGACAACGAGAAACCAAAAAGTCGCCGAGAAAAGAGGCAAACGGACTTGAAAAAAAAAAGACTTTTAAAGGTTTTTTTGAGGATAAAAATGGCAAAAAAAGGCAAAAAAAAAAGGCCTGAAAAGGCCCCGAAAAAAAAAAGGCCGAAAATGGCCAAAAGGACCTTAAAAAAGCCAAAAAAAAAAAAAAAAAGGTGCGAGAAGGCCGAGCGAAGGCCCCAGAGGCCGAAAGGAGCCCGAACGCAGCCGAAACCTCATAAAAAAAACACCAAAAATTGTATAAAACCGGATTTTTTTAGACCAAAAAAAAAAAAAAAACTCGACCTCGGAGCCCCCTCCCCCGAGGAAAACGGAACCTCCCGGACTCGGCGGCTCTCGGGGTCCGTCCCCCCAACCCCTTCCCCCCCCCCCCCCCTTTCTTCCTCTTCCTCATCCTCCTCCTGCCCCTCTCGTTCAGGCTGATCTCGTTAAAACGAAGCTTTAATTGCAGCTACCAAACCAAATAAGGGCCCTGGGGAGTTGGGGGGGGGGGGGGGGGGGGGGGGAGGGGCCGAGCCAGATACCTCAAACTTTGAGAAAAACCAAATATAGAAAAAAAAAAAAAATTTTTTGGGGGGGGAGGGGAGGGGGATGGAGGGGACGGACACACCCCCAACCCCCCCCAAGCTAACCCCTCCCTGGGGGGGGACACGGCCAAGGGGCTTGGGGGGGGCAACGTGGCCTTCGGGGCCTCCATGTTGAGGGCTTAGAGGCCTCTATAGGGTCGTGGGTTTCGGGGCCTCCATGTTGTTAGGGCCTTGGAGGCCTCAATGGGGTCATGGCCTTGGAGGTCTCCATGTTGTTAAGGCCTTGGAGACCTCTATAGGGTCATGGCCTTGGAGGCCTCCATGTTGTTAAGGCCTTGGAGACCTCAAAGGGGTCATGGCCTTGGAGACCTCCATGTTGTTAAGGCCTTGGAGACCTCTATGGGGTCATGGCCTTGGAGACCTCTATAGGGTCATGGCCTTGGAGGCCTCCATGTTGTTATGGCCTTGGAGACCTCAAAGGGGTCATGGCCTTGGAGACCTCCATGTTGTTAAGGCCTTGGAGACCTCAATGGGGTCATGGCCTTGGAGACCTCTATAGGGTCATGGTCTTCAGGTCCTCCATGTTGTTAAGGCCTTGGAGACCTCAATGGGGTCATGGCCTTGGAGGCCTCCATGTTGTTAAGGCCTTGGAGACCTCAATGGGGTCATGGCCTTGGAGACCTCTATAGGGTCATGGTCTTCAGGTCCTCCATGTTGTTACAGCCTTGGAGGCCTCTATAGGGTCATGGCCTTGGAGACCTCCATGTTGTTAGGGTCTTGGAGACCTCTATGGGGTCATGGCCTTGGAGGTCTCCATGTTGTTAAGGCCTTGGAGACCTCTATAGGGTCATGGTCTTCAGGTCTTCCATGTTGTTAGGGCCTTGGAGACCTCAATAGGGTCATGGCCTTGGAGACCTCCATGTTGTTAGGGCCTTGGAGACCTCTATAGGGTCATGGCCTTGGAGGTCTCCATGTTGTTAAGGCCTTGGAGACCTCTATAGGGTCATGGTCTTCAGGTCTTCCATGTTGTTAGGGCCTTGGAGACCTCAATAGGGTCATGGCCTTGGAGACCTCCATGTTGTTAGGGCCTCGGAGACCTCAATAGGGCCATGGCCTTCAGGTCCTCCATGTCGTTACAGCCTTGGGAAGATCCATGGAGACTTGGCCTCGAGGTTCTCCGCGAGGTCATGGCCTTGGAGATCTCCATGTCGTTAAGGCCTTGGAGACCTCTACAGGGTCGTGGTCTTCGGGTTCTCCATGGATTCGTGGCCATGGGAAAGATCCATGGGGTCATGGCCTTGATATTCTCCTTGGGGGTCACAGCCTTGGAGGCCTCCATGTTGTTGTGGCCTTGGAGACCTCCACGGGGTCATCAGGTCTTCAGGTCCTCCATGTTGTTATGGCCTTAGAGACCTCTATGGGGTCATGGCCTTGGAGACCTCTATGGGGTCATGGCCTTGGAGACCTCTATGGGGTCATGGTCTTCAGCTCCTCCGTGTTGTTAGGGCCTTGGAGACCTCCATGGGGTCACGGTCTTCAGTTCCTCCGTGGAGTCGTAGCCATGGGGAGACCCACAGAGTCATGGCCTTGAGGTCCTCGTTGGGGTCATGGCCTTGGTGGCCTTCTATAGGGTCATGGCCTTGGAGGCCTCCATGGGGTCACAGCCTTAAGGTTCTCCATGTCGTTACAGCCTCGGAGACCTCAATAGGGTCATGGTCTTCAGGTTCTCCGTGGATTTGTGGCCATGGGAAGGTCCATGGGGTCATGGCCCTGGAGGCCTCCATGTTGTTATGGCCTTGGGGACCTCCACAGGGTCATGGCCTTGGAGATCTCCATGTTGTTACAGCCTTGGGGAGGTCCAGCCTCGGGGACCCTCATGGTGCCAGGTCCTCCATGACGGATGTCAAGACCTCGAGGTCCCCCCACGGGTTCGTGACCTCAAGGCCCTCCGGACTTCAGAGACCCCCATGGAGTCGCCTCGAGGTTCTCCACGATGCTGCATCCTCGAGAGTCTCCCTGTTGCCTTCACCACGACGGCCTCAGGACCTCGAGCTCCATGACCTGAAGGTTCTCCACGACCTGAAGCTTCTCCACCACTTGAAGCTTCTCCACGACCTGAAGCTTCTCCACAACCTGAAGCTTCTCCATGACCTGAAGGTTCTCCTTGACCTGGAGATTCCCCAAGGCCTGAAGGTTCTCCACTACCTTAAGGCTCTCCATGACCTGAAGGTTTTCCTTGACCTCAAAGTTCTCCTTGACCAGAAGCTTCTCCATGACCTGAACTTTCTCCAACACCTGAAGCTTCTCCACAGTCTCAAGGTTCTCCACAACCTCAAGCTTCTCCTTGACCTGTAGGTTCTCCACGACCTGAAGGTTCTCCTTGACCTGTAGGTTCTCCACGACCTGAAGGTTCTCCTTGACCTCCAGGTTCTCCACAACCTCAAGGTTCTCCTTGACCTCCAGGTTCTCCTTGACCTGAAGGTTCTCCATGACCTGAAGGTTCTCCATGACCTGAAGGTTTTCCTTGACCTGAAGCTTCTCTACGACCTCAAGGTTCTCCATGACCTCAATGTTCCCCAAGACCTGAAGGTTCTCCATGACCTCAGGCTTCTCCATGACCTGAAGGTTCTCCATGAACTAAATGTTTTCCTTGACCTGAAGGTTCTCCACAACTTGTAGGTTCTCCATGACCTGAAGCTTCTCCACAACCTCCAGGTTCTCCATGACCTGAAGCTTCTCCACAACCTCCAGGTTCTCCATGACCTGAAGCTTCTCCACAACCTCAAGGTTTTCCTTGACCTGTAGGTTCTCCATGACCTGAAGCTTCTCCACGACCTCAAGGTTCTTCTTGACCTGAAGCTTCTCCACAACCTGAAGCTTCTCCACGACCTGAAGCTTCTCCTTGACCCGAAGCTTCTCCTTGACCTGAAGCTTCTCCTTGACCTGAAGCTTCTCCACAAACTGAAGGTTCTCCACGACCTCAAGCTTCTCCGCGACCTCAAGCTCCTCCTTGACCCGAAGGGTCTCCTTGACCTCCAGCTTCTCCGCGACCTCAACGCCCTCCAGGCCGTCCCCTTGGGGTCGGTGCCGCCTCCTCGGCCGCGTCCCCTCCCCCCCCCCTCCCCTCCCCCCATCTCCCCATCAGCCAAAGAAGTCTCCGGGTGGGGGGGGGGGGGTCACGGTGCACCCCTCTTTCCCCTCCCCCCATGGACAAATACCTCATAGACCTCTCTGCTCAACCAAAGACCCCATAGGAGGGGAAGGGGGAGGGGGGGGACGTAGATGGGGGACGGACACGGAGGGGGGGGGTCCCCCCACTTCCTGATCCTAATGTCGTGTGTGTGTGTGTGTGTGTGTGTCCTGCTTCCTGAGGGGGGGGGGGTCCCCTCGTTAATTAGGGGCGGTGGCCGTTAATTAGAAGGGGGTGTGGCCTAAATTAGGGGATGTGTGGCCTAAATTAGGGGGTGTGTGGCCTAAATTAGGGGGTGTGGCCTAAATTGGAGGGTGTGGCCTAAATTGGAGAGTGTGTGGCCTAAATTGGGGGGGTGTGGCCTAAATTGGAGGGTGTGGCCTAAATTGGAGGGTGTGTGGCCTAAGTTAGGGGGTGTGGCCTAAGTTAGGGGGTGGGAGGGCTGGTTAATTGGGGAAGGACTCGTTAATTAAGGGGGGGGGGTGTGTCCTCATTGGGTCCCTGTTAATTAGAGGGAAGGGGACGATCGTTGTCGTTAATTAGGGAGGGGGGGGGAGTCCCTCATTAAGTGGGGAAGCTCCTTATTCATTGGGAGAGCTCCTTATTAATTGGTGGGTGGGGGGGGAGTCCCTCATTAATTAGAGGAGTTTCTCATTGGTTAGAACAGTCCCTCGTTGATTAGAGGAGCTCCTTATTAATTGGGGAAGCTCCTTATTAGTTGGGTGGGGGGCGGAGTTCCTCATTGATTAGAGGAGTCCCTCATTGATTAGAGGAGTCCCTAATTAACTGGGGGGAGGAGTCCCTCATTAATTGGATGAGACCCTCATTGATTAGAAGAGTCTCTCATTAACTGGGGGGGGGGGTGGGAAGTCCCTCAGTAATTAGAGGAGTTTCTCCTTGATTGGATGAGTCCCTCATTGATTAGAGGAGTCTCTCATTAATTGGGGGGGGGGAGTCCCTCCTTAATTAGTGGAGTTTCTCATTGATTAGAGGAGTTTCTCATTGATTAGAGGAGTTTCTCATTGATTAGAGAAGTCCCTCATTAACCGGGGGGGAGACCCTCATTAATTAGAGGAGTCCCTCATTGATTAGAGGAGTCCCTCATTGATTAGAGGAGCTCTTATTAATTGGGGGGGGGCGGGGAGGAGGGGGTGTCCCTCATTAACCACCTGGACTCCCTCGTTATTGGGCTGCTCCTCGTTAACTGCGCAGGCCTCTGTTTAATTAGTGGGGTGGTTGTCCTTGTTAATTAGGAGATCTCCGTTAATGAAGGAGTTTCCCCATTTCTTGGGGGGGGGGGGGTGTCCCCCTTCCCCCATTCCCAGTTCTAACCTCTTGGGGGGGGGAGTGTCCCCATTAATTAATTATATGGGTCCTGTTAATTAGTGGGGGGGGGGGGTGGGTGTCCCATTCATTAGGGGTTCCCATTAATTAGGGTGGACACCCCCCCCACCCCCTTTTGGTGATGCTGACACGCCCCTCTGCCTCAAACCACGCCCCTTTCACCTTAAGCCACTCCCCTTTCCCCTTAAGCCACGCCCCTTTCCCAGTGACCCTCACTCACAGGTCACGCCCCTCTGCCTCTAACCACGCCCCTTTCCCCCTTAAACCACGCCCCTTTAACGCCAAACCAGCCCTCACTCCCTGGCCACGCCCCCTCTGTGCTCACAGCCCTCAAGCCACGCCCCCTTCCCCCCCGTTGCCCCCTCCCACGTGACCACGCCCCCTCTTCCCCTCCTCCTCTCGCCCCGCCCACCTCCCCACGTGACCACGCCCCCTCCCGCCGTTGCCCCCCCTCCCACGTGACCACGCCCCCTCCTCCTTCCCCTCCTCATCTCCCCACGTGACCGCCCCCTTTAGCGCCCGCCTGACCACGCCCCCTCCCTTAGCCCCGCCCCTCCCCTTAGCCCCGCCCCCCCTCCGGTCACCTCCTCTTCCTTTTCTCTCGTATTTCGATTCTTTTTTTAATTTTTTGTTTTTAAAAAAATTTTGTCCTTTTTTTTTTTTTTTTTTTTTTTCCTTCTTGGGTCGTTTCGTGTTTTTTGTCCTCACGGGAACAATAAAAGGAACTGTACAGACCTCTCTCTCTGCCCCCCCTCTCTGTCACCCCCAGACTTCTCCCATAGAGACCCATAGAGACCCCATAGAGACCTCATAGAGACCTCATAGAGACTCATAGAGACATATAGAGACTCATAGCGCCCCCTAGAGGCCCCATAGAGACCCATAGAGTCCTCATAGAGACACACAGAGAACCATAGAGTCACATAGAGACCTCATAGAGACCCCTAGAGATGCACAGAGTCCCATAGAGACCTCATAGAGACCTCATAGAGACACATACAGCCCCAGAGAGACCCATAGAGACCTATAGAGACCCATAGAGACCCATAGAGACCCCACAGAGACTATAGAGACCCAGAGAGATCCCATAGAGACACATAGAGACCTCATAGAGACCCCACAGAGACACATAGAGTCCCATAGAGACCTCAGAGACCCATAGAGACTCACAGAGACCCATAGAGACTCACAGAGACCCATAGAGACCCACAGAGACTTCACAGAGACCCATAGACACCCCATAGAGACACATAGAGACCTCATAGAGTCCCATAGAGACCTCATAGAGTCCCATAGAGACACATAGAGGCACCATAAAGACTCATAGGGACCCCATAGCGCCCCCTAGAGGCCCATAGAGATATATAGAGACCCCATAGAGACCCCACAGAGACACAGAGCCCCAGAGAGACCCATAGAGACCTCACAGAGACACATAGAGACCTCATAGAGACACATAGAGACACATAAAGACCCTACAGAGACACATAGAGTCCCAGAGAGACACATAGAGACACATAGAGACCTCATAGAGACACATAGAGATTCACAGACACCTCATAGAGACACATAGAGACCTCATAGAGACCACTAGAAACCAACAGAGACCAATAGAGTCCCATAGAGACCTCATAGAGACCCATGGAGACCCACAGAGAGACACAGTCCCATAGAGACTCCATAGAGACCAATAGAGACCTCATAGAGACACATAGAGACCTCATAGAGACCTCATAGAGACCCATAGGGACAAATAGAGGCCCTATAGCGCCCTCTAGAGACCCCATACAGACACATAGAGACCCATAGAGACACCTAGAGACCCCATAGAGACCTCATAGAGGAGAGAGTCCCATGGAGACCTCATAGAGACCTCATAGAGACCTCATAGAGACCCACAGAGACCCTATAGAGACCCCATAGGGATCCATAGAGACCCCATAGTGCCCCTAGAGGCCATAGAGACGTATAGAGACCCTATAGAGACCCATAGAGACATATAGAGACCCTATAGAGACCCATAGAGACCCCATAGAGACACACAGAGACCCATAGAGTCCCATAGAGACCCATAGAGACCCAGTAGAAACACTTAGAAACACTTAGAGACCCATAGACACATATAATCCCATAGAGACCCATAGAGACCCCATAAAGACACATAGAGTCCCATAGAGACCTCATAGAGTCCCACAGAGTCCCATAGAGACCTCATAGAGACCAATAGAGACCCATAGAGACTCATAGAGACCACATAGAGACCCAGTAGAAACACTTAGAAACACTTAGAGACCCATAGACACATATAATCCCATAGAGATCCATAGAGAACTCATAGAGACACATAGAGTCCCATAGAGACACATAGAGACCTCATAGAGACCCATAGAGGACCCCATAGAGACACATAGAGGCCCTATAGTGCCCCTAGAGACCCCATGGAGACCCTTAGAGACCCCATAGAGACCCATAGAGGCCCCATAGAGGCCCCATAGAGACCCATAGAGACCCATAGAGACCCCACAGAGACCCCACAGAGACTCAGAGAGACTCATAGAGACCCATAGAGACTCATAGAGACTCATAGAGACCCCATAGAGACCTCATAGAGGAGAGAGTCCCATGGAGACCTCATAGAGACCTCATAGAGACCCCACAGAGACCCCATAGAGACTCATAGGACCCCATAGTGCCCCCTAGAGGCCTATAGAGACCTATAGAGACCCTATAGAGACCCATAGAGACCCCACAGAGACCCACAGAGTCCCACAGAGTCCTCATAGAGGCCCTATAGTGACCCCTAGAGACCCCATAGAGGCCATAGAGACCCACAGAGGCCCCATAGAGACCCATAGAGACCTCATAGAGACCCTATAGAGACCCATAGAGACCCCATAGAGACCCCATAGAGACCCCATAGAGTCCCATAGAGACCCATAGAGACCCCATAAAGACACATAGAGTCCCATAGAGACCTCATAGAGACCAATAGAAACCCATAGAGACCTCATAGAGACCCAGTAGAAACACTTAGAAACACTTAGAGACCCATAGACACATAGAGTCCCATAGAGGACTCATAGAGACACATAGAGTCCCATAGAGACCCCATAGAGACACATAGAGACCTCATAGAGACCCATAGAGGACCCCATAGAGACACATAGAGGCCCTATAGTGCCCCCTAGAGACCCCATGGAGACCCTTAGAGACCCCATAGAGACCCATAGAGGCCCCATAGAGACCCCACAGAGACTCATAGAGACTCATAGAGACTCATAGAGACCCATAGAGACTCATAGAGACCCCATAGAGACCTCATAGAGGAGAGAGTCCCATGGAGACCTCATAGAGACCTCATAGAGACCCCACAGAGACCCCATAGAGACTCATAGGGACCCCCATAGAGACCCTATAGAGACCCTATAGAGACCCACAGAGACCTCATAGAGGCCCTATAGTGACCCCTAGAGACCCCATAGAGGCCCATAGAGACCCACAGAGGCCCCATAGAGACCTCATAGAGACCTCATAGAGACCCATAGAGACACATAGAGACACATAAGAGACTCATAGAGACCCCATAGAGACCCAACTCCTGTCCCCCCCCCCCAAACCCCACTCAGGGAGCCCTCGAAGCCTTCATCCAGCTCATTAACAGAGACCTCGAACGGGGCTGGAACCCAGCACTGAGCACCTCCCAATCTCCTACCCCCTTTTTAATACGACTTGGTACGTTCCACTCCCCCCCCCCTCCCCCCCCCCCTTTCTTTCCAGCCCATTTGGTTCCTCCCGTTTCCAACATGGCGGCTCCACCCCCCCCCCCCCCCCCTTCCTTCCCCTCTCATTCTCCTCTATTGGTTCTTCCCGTTTCCAACATGGCGGCTCCAACTTCCCCCTCTTTCCCGCCCATTGGTTCCTCCCGTTTCAACATGGCGGCTCCACACCCCACCCCCCCCCCCCCCACTTCCCCATTCTCCCTTTGCCCCTGCCCAGAACCGGAAGTGGGCGGGGCGAGGAGGGCGGGGCCAGCGCTGCCATTGGTCGGGCGGGAGGCGGCGGCCAATGGGGAGAGAGGAAAGACGGGAGGGGGAGGGCGGAAGTGGGAGGGGGAAGAGAGATAGAGAGAGAAGGAGAGAGAGAGAGAGAGAGAGAGAGAGAGAGAGAGAGACGGGAGGTGAGGGGGGGGCAGGGAAATGGGGGTAAAAAGGGGGTTATGGAGGGGGGAAGAGGGGGGTTGGGGGGGGAATGGGGGGAAGGGAGGGGGTAGAAAGGGGGTTGGGGGGGTATGGGGGGAAGGGAGGGGGTAAAAGGGGGGTTTGGGGGGTAAATGGGGGGGTAAGGGGGGGCTGGGAGGGGGTAAAAAGGGGTTTGGGGGGAAATGAGGGGTTAAGAGGGGGTTTGAGGGGGAATGGGGGGAAGGGAGGGGGTAAAAAGG
>JAUMJK010002495.1:0-20495 GCA_033558105.1 Coccyzus lansbergi
TTGCTTCTGAGAACTAAGCCTCTTTCTCAAAAGCCTCTTTAAATACATGAGGGTTAGCATTCTGACATATGCATTACAAGCAGCTTGGGTGGAAGTGGAAAGGGTTTTAATGTCCTGCGCATGCACATGTCTCCATTTCTTCAATGTACCTTTGAAGCAATAATGTGAAGCCTTATTTTCCTTCTGCTTGTCCTCCTTAACCTTTTCCTTCTCGCTAATCCTCTCCATAATCATCTCCTTAATGACCTTCTCCCTCTCCTTCTCCTTCTGCTTCCTCCTCTCAGTGGTGAGTCTGGCCATGATCCATCCATTTTGCTTCAGGAGAGTGCAGGGTTCGATCTCCTCCTGTTCCTCCTTGGCCAGGATGGGGGGTCTTGCAGGATCTTTAGGTCTCACCTATGGCTCCTTCCCCTTCTTCTCTTCCTCCTCCTGCTCCTCTTTCATTTCCACCAGAACCTCCTCAAACTCTCTTACAACCTCCTCAGACTCCACCAGAACCTCCTCAAACTCCATCACAACCTCCTCAAGCTCCCTATTGACTTAACTGTGTGCCCACGAGTGACTACAGTGTACTATTGGCTAAAGGTAGCTGTCCATAAGGCTATTACCAACATATTATTGGCTAAGCTACCATGCATGCCAAGAAACCAAGTTATACTAAAGTTAGCTATGTTGACAGTTCATGTCCATTGTTTTCCTTTCAGGTGGTACTCGTTCCCACCGAACTGGCTGCTGGATTCCTCCCAGCTGGCCTGTGTTTATCTTTCAGCTCTCTGCTTCAAGGTCTCGTTAGAGTTGTTCAGTATCAAGCAGTCTCACAGCATCCAGGCCTTGTTCTCTGTAAAATCTTCCCACACTTCTCCCCATCTCTTTCCTTGTTCTCTGTCTCTTTCTATTGTAAGTCGTTTCATGGGGCACGATTAATAATGTGCCAGTTGTTGCAATGGTGTTATTTGTTGATAATCTGGGCATATTTCATTATGTTCTGGGCTAATTCTAATGAAATTTTAAGTTGCCTACTTTATTCGCCCTCTGCCCATTTTCTTTCCATGTTAGTTCTGCTCCTCCTGTTGTTCCTGAGCTGTCAGTAAATGTTGTAGGGCCGTCAGTCTCTACATAAGGGCTTCTGTTCTGTTTGCAATGTTTGCAGAGAGGAATCATAGAATCATAGAACAACCAGGTTGGAGGAGCCCCACCAGATCATCGAGTCCAACCATCTCTATCAAACACCAACCCATGTCCCTCAGGACCTCGTCCACCCGTCCCTTAAGCCCCTCCAGGGAAGGTGACTCAACCCCCTCCCTGGGCTGCCTGTTCCAGTGCCCAATGACCCTTTCTGTGAAAAATTTTTACCTAATGTCCAGCCTGAACCTCCCCTGGAGGAGCTTGAGGCCATTCTCTCTCATCCTGTCCCTTGGGAGAGGAGCCCAGCTCCCTCCTCTCCACAACCTCCTTTCAGGTAGTTGTAGAGAGCAATGAGACCTCTCCTCAGCCTCCTCCAGGCTAAACACCCCCAGCTCTCTCAGATGCTCCTCTTCTTCTCTAGCCCCTTCACCAGCTTCATTGCTCTTCTCTGGACTCACTCCAGAGCCTCAACATCCTTCTTGTGATGAGGGGCCCAGAACTGATCACAATATTCAAGGAGCGGCCTCACCAGTGCCGAGTACAGAGGGAGAAGAACCTCCCTGGACCTGCTGGTCACACCGTGTCTGATCCAAGCCAAGATGCCATTGGCCTTCTTGGCCACCTGGGCCACTGCTGGCTCCTCTTCAACCAACACCCCCAGGTCCCTCTCCTCCAGGCAGTTTCCAGACAGACTTCTCCTAGTCTGGAGCTGCTCAGGGTTGTTGTGTCCCAAGTGCAGGACCCGCCATTTGGCCATGTTAAACCTCATCCCATTGGTCTCAGCTCAGCGATCCAGCCTGTTCAGATCCCTTTGGAGCCTCCCGACCCTCCAGCAGATCCACACTTCCACCCAGCTTAGTGTCATCCCCAAACATGCTCAGGGTGCACTCGATGCCTTCATCCAGGTCATTGGTAAAGATACTGAACAGGGCTGGACCCAGCACTGAGCCCTGGGGACACCACTTGTCACTGGCCTCCAGCTAGATCTCCTTTCCCATTTCTCTCTGCCTTCCCTCCCTTGGGTGCCAGAGACATTTGGAGGAAGGATGGATCCCTGTCCCCTCGCTACACGAGCTTGGCCAGGGTGTCGGGGATCCCCGTCCATCCCTGCTGGCTTCTCCCACGGCAAGAAACTAAGGCAAGAAAGTCCCTGATCCAGCAAGGTGGCTCCTGCGTGTTTCTGAGCTCCTGGCGCCCTCTGCTTCTCAGGCTGGGATGAAATAAAATCAGCATAAAGCCAAATCCATCAAACAAACCCCTTGGCCTGGCCAACTCTTTCCCTCTTTCATCCATGAGGTTTCATCTTCTGCCTTAAAACAACCTCTGCCTGGTTTTTGAAACCCTCCAGGGACAGGGACGTCCCCAAAGCCCTGGGCAACCACTGCCACGAGGCACCAGTTAGTGGTACTGGGGGACACTGGGGTGAATGGGGAGGCACTGGTCTGGACTGGGAGGCTGTGAGACGGGGAGGAAGCACCAGTTAGTGGTCTCAGTTGAGACCAGTGACCCCCCCCCCCAGACAATTGCCCCCCAAGTCTCATAGCCTCCCCAGCTCAAACCATAATCTAAATAATCTAAATAAACCATAATCTAAATAATGCAAATATTTCATGTAATTAATGAAAGTCTCTCCAGAATACAACGGTGGTTTTTGCCTTTTCATCGGTTGCTTTGTGCTTCTCAAGTTTCTTATGAACTGATTTAATTGGCCTCTTTCAGGTATGGTGAAAGTTCCTCCACTTCTTCCTTGGCCTCAAAGGACACCAGTAAAAGGTGGACCTCTAACTGCTCCTGATAACCCTCTCCAGATAGAGCTTGTAATGACCCGCTTCCACTAATGAAAAAGGAGGGGGATGGGGAGGAGATTGTTGCTGCTGTAATGAAGCTTGTGAAGAGTTTAGCTGGAGAAAAATTAGATTTATTTACATGCTGCTCTGTTGCTGATGAAGCACCAGGTATTTGGGAGAGCTTGTAATTAACGCTAATTTAACTGATAATTCTGTTACCAGAAGCATCTCAGCTTGCCACAACACAAGCCCAGAGAGGCAAAGAGCACTTGCAGAGGTGATATTCCTCGTGTCTTCAACACCAGCAGCTGTCTGCTCAAACAATAAAGACAGTTTGGTTTGTAGTTCTGTCATTAATTTCATAGAATCATAGAATCACCAAGTTGGAAGAGACCCACTGGATCGTCGAGTCCAACCATTCCTATGAAACACTAAACCATGTCCCTCAGGACCTCATCCACCTGTCTCTTAAACCCCTCCAGGGAAAGTGAATCACCCCCTCCCTGGGCAGCCTCTGTCAGTGCCCAGTGACCCTTTCTGTGAAAAACTTTTTCCTAATGTCCAGCCTAAATCTTCCCTGGTGGAGCTTGAAGCCATTTTCTCTCATCCTGTCCCTTGTCACTTGGGAGAAGAGCCCAGCTCCCTCTCCACAACCTCCTTTCAGGTAGTTGTAGAAAGCAATGAGGTCTCCCCTCAGCCTCCTCTTCTCCAGGATAAACACCCCCAGATCTCTTGGCCGTTCCTCATAAGGCCTGTTCTCCAGCCCCTTCCCCAGCTTTGTTGCTCTTCTCTGGACTCGCCCCAGAGCCTCAACATCCTTCTTGTGGTGAGGGGCCCAGAACTGATCACAGGATTCAAGGAGCCTGAGGAAGGAGAGGCAGCATCTAAAATTGATGCAGCTCTGCCCACAGTATCAGAGAGTGTTTTACTCCCATCTTTAGGATTTGGAAGTCAAACTTCATGAGGGTGGATAAGATAGTCTGACTTGTCTCCTTAGCTAATTTATCAGCTTTTAAATCTAAATGTATACATGTGTATTGCTGCTGGGAAGCTGGCAGTATATTTAATTTTTCTGTTCTCTATTCTACATTAAACTGCTGCACACCTTGAAGCACCTGGAGAACTCAAAACAGTCTTTTACAAATATGCTCCAGAAACCACCACATGCAGGGGAAAGTCAGCAGTCGTTCCCTGGGGAACAGGTGAAGGTCTGTAATGGTTACGTGGTTATTCCTCCTCGGTGGGCTGGTAGGAAAAGCCAAAATCAGCCTAGTGAGGGTGGGCAACCAGGAGCTGCTTCTGGGAGGCAGTGGGAGGATCCAGGCTGCTAAAATGAGTTCAAGAGGATAAACACAGCACTTTCTATCAGCCTCTTCTCATTTGGGAGCAGGGCTGTCTTTTCATCCCTCAGTTTTTTGTAGAGAGACAAAATCTGTATTTTTCCTCTTAAGAGTTGCATCATAAAAACTAGGGGAATAGGTGAACTCTTACTTTTTCTGTCTGCCCCGTAGGACCTTTTCTGAAAAGTTTCACGGTGTATGTGTATGCTGGCAAATTATTTCACTTTTCTAGCTTTGAAATTCCATGAAATTTGAATTTTTGTTCTCGTTTCAGTCCATAAAATTGCTGCTTTGAAACCATACCCTTTTTGACATATTTGAAATAAGTGATGTCTAATCTTCTACTATGTTAATAATAGGATAATCTGACTTACATATGTGAATTGGACTCCTAGGTTTGGGGAAGTATAGTAGTATTTAACGTTAAATATTTTGTGAGTATCTAGATCTTGCAGCTTGATCAAAGCTGTAAGTTGTACCCTGTGAATGCAGAGTTAGTGTTAATAGCTGGGGTAGAACAAGATGTTTCTAGCTCTGCATTTTCAACAACCAAGTGCAAATTCTCCTAATGTTTTTTTACTGCAAGAGTTGTAGAGTATTTTTTCTTCTCATTAAATTTCTGTGCCGTTTCCAGCCAGTGGCAATGTTGAATCTTGTTTTATAAGAGAAGGATCATTATGTATAATCAAGCAATTTAAACAAATGATCTCTTACTTCAAAGAAACATATACTGTAAGATAAACTTGCTGAGATGAAAAGCTGTTGTTTGCAACACGTTACACTATATTTTTGAGTTATTAAAAGTTCTTTTGTTTTTGTTTTGATATGGCTCTGGCTGCTAGAAGTTTGGGGTTTTACACTGATCGCTAAACTGTCGGCTGGCACTTTGATGACAGCGTGAAGTGATGGAGATCAAGGAGGCCTGTTTCCAGTTACACTTGACCCGCCCAGGGCCCGCCCCGGGCCCGCCCCCATGCCCCATGCTGTGGTGAAACTTCCCCAGCTGCCTGTGGCAGTCATCGCAGCCAGAAGGCTCCTATAGACCTTCCTCCAGTTCTTCTTTCAGAGATGCAGTTAACTCCTCCAGGGATGGAGTGTTTTTTCTCGCAGGGCTTGGTAACTTTCCCCCGGCAGCCAGCACATCCACCATGTGCCTGGGCAGATGAGACCTTCAAGAACATCCTCTCTTGCACTTACATGCCAGATGGAGGACGTTTTGCTGCCTGTGAGGGACCAGAGCTTCTGGCACAAGGCTTCATGCACACTGTCAGAAAGGTGGAACAGCTGTGAAGCTGCAGTTTAAAAACTCCCATGGAATGGAAGCGAGTTTCTCTGCCACCAGCAGAACTGTTACTTTGAGGGATTAAATAGGAACAATATCATCACCCACAGAATAACATTTTATCTGGATAACGATTAACGTACTAAACTTGTTAACCTCAAAAACTCTTCATAACAACAACAAAAGCATCTTGTCTTCTTTCATCCCCAGCACCACGTCATTGCTGCATTCATAGTTCAAGTATAACAGAAAATGTAAACAGTTCACCACAGTAACATTGCACTCGGTTGGAGAGGAGAGTAGAAAGGAATTGGCCCCTTGCTTCTGAGAACTAAGCCTCTTTCTCAAAAGCCTCTTTAAATACATGAGGGTTAGCATTCTGACATATGCATTACAAGCAGCTTGGGTGGAAGTGGAAAGGGTTTTAATGTCCTGCGCATGCACATGTCTCCATTTCTTCAATGTACCTTTGAAGCAATAATGTGAAGCCTTATTTTCCTTCTGCTTGTCCTCCTTAACCTTTTCCTTCTCGCTAATCCTCTCCATAATCATCTCCTTAATGACCTTCTCCCTCTCCTTCTCCTTCTGCTTCCTCCTCTCAGTGGTGAGTCTGGCCATGATCCATCCATTTTGCTTCAGGAGAGTGCAGGGTTCGATCTCCTCCTGTTCCTCCTTGGCCAGGATGGGGGGTCTTGCAGGATCTTTAGGTCTCACCTATGGCTCCTTCCCCTTCTTCTCTTCCTCCTCCTGCTCCTCTTTCATTTCCACCAGAACCTCCTCAAACTCTCTTACAACCTCCTCAGACTCCACCAGAACCTCCTCAAACTCCATCACAACCTCCTCAAGCTCCCTATTGACTTAACTGTGTGCCCACGAGTGACTACAGTGTACTATTGGCTAAAGGTAGCTGTCCATAAGGCTATTACCAACATATTATTGGCTAAGCTACCATGCATGCCAAGAAACCAAGTTATACTAAAGTTAGCTATGTTGACAGTTCATGTCCATTGTTTTCCTTTCAGGTGGTACTCGTTCCCACCGAACTGGCTGCTGGATTCCTCCCAGCTGGCCTGTGTTTATCTTTCAGCTCTCTGCTTCAAGGTCTCGTTAGAGTTGTTCAGTATCAAGCAGTCTCACAGCATCCAGGCCTTGTTCTCTGTAAAATCTTCCCACACTTCTCCCCATCTCTTTCCTTGTTCTCTGTCTCTTTCTATTGTAAGTCGTTTCATGGGGCACGATTAATAATGTGCCAGTTGTTGCAATGGTGTTATTTGTTGATAATCTGGGCATATTTCATTATGTTCTGGGCTAATTCTAATGAAATTTTAAGTTGCCTACTTTATTCGCCCTCTGCCCATTTTCTTTCCATGTTAGTTCTGCTCCTCCTGTTGTTCCTGAGCTGTCAGTAAATGTTGTAGGGCCGTCAGTCTCTACATAAGGGCTTCTGTTCTGTTTGCAATGTTTGCAGAGAGGAATCATAGAATCATAGAACAACCAGGTTGGAGGAGCCCCACCAGATCATCGAGTCCAACCATCTCTATCAAACACCAACCCATGTCCCTCAGGACCTCGTCCACCCGTCCCTTAAGCCCCTCCAGGGAAGGTGACTCAACCCCCTCCCTGGGCTGCCTGTTCCAGTGCCCAATGACCCTTTCTGTGAAAAATTTTTACCTAATGTCCAGCCTGAACCTCCCCTGGAGGAGCTTGAGGCCATTCTCTCTCATCCTGTCCCTTGGGAGAGGAGCCCAGCTCCCTCCTCTCCACAACCTCCTTTCAGGTAGTTGTAGAGAGCAATGAGACCTCTCCTCAGCCTCCTCCAGGCTAAACACCCCCAGCTCTCTCAGATGCTCCTCTTCTTCTCTAGCCCCTTCACCAGCTTCATTGCTCTTCTCTGGACTCACTCCAGAGCCTCAACATCCTTCTTGTGATGAGGGGCCCAGAACTGATCACAATATTCAAGGAGCGGCCTCACCAGTGCCGAGTACAGAGGGAGAAGAACCTCCCTGGACCTGCTGGTCACACCGTGTCTGATCCAAGCCAAGATGCCATTGGCCTTCTTGGCCACCTGGGCCACTGCTGGCTCCTCTTCAACCAACACCCCCAGGTCCCTCTCCTCCAGGCAGTTTCCAGACAGACTTCTCCTAGTCTGGAGCTGCTCAGGGTTGTTGTGTCCCAAGTGCAGGACCCGCCATTTGGCCATGTTAAACCTCATCCCATTGGTCTCAGCTCAGCGATCCAGCCTGTTCAGATCCCTTTGGAGCCTCCCGACCCTCCAGCAGATCCACACTTCCACCCAGCTTAGTGTCATCCCCAAACATGCTCAGGGTGCACTCGATGCCTTCATCCAGGTCATTGGTAAAGATACTGAACAGGGCTGGACCCAGCACTGAGCCCTGGGGACACCACTTGTCACTGGCCTCCAGCTAGATCTCCTTTCCCATTTCTCTCTGCCTTCCCTCCCTTGGGTGCCAGAGACATTTGGAGGAAGGATGGATCCCTGTCCCCTCGCTACACGAGCTTGGCCAGGGTGTCGGGGATCCCCGTCCATCCCTGCTGGCTTCTCCCACGGCAAGAAACTAAGGCAAGAAAGTCCCTGATCCAGCAAGGTGGCTCCTGCGTGTTTCTGAGCTCCTGGCGCCCTCTGCTTCTCAGGCTGGGATGAAATAAAATCAGCATAAAGCCAAATCCATCAAACAAACCCCTTGGCCTGGCCAACTCTTTCCCTCTTTCATCCATGAGGTTTCATCTTCTGCCTTAAAACAACCTCTGCCTGGTTTTTGAAACCCTCCAGGGACAGGGACGTCCCCAAAGCCCTGGGCAACCACTGCCACGAGGCACCAGTTAGTGGTACTGGGGGACACTGGGGTGAATGGGGAGGCACTGGTCTGGACTGGGAGGCTGTGAGACGGGGAGGAAGCACCAGTTAGTGGTCTCAGTTGAGACCAGTGACCCCCCCCCCCAGACAATTGCCCCCCAAGTCTCATAGCCTCCCCAGCTCAAACCAGTGCCTTCCCTTTAACCCCAGTGCTCCCCAATACCACTAACTGTTCCCCACTCTGATCTCACACCCGCCAGGCCAGACCTGTGCCCCCAGTACCACTAACTGGTGCCTCCCCCCAGTCTTATGGCTCCTCCCACCCACTTCTCTCCCTCCCCCTCCTCCCACCCCTCCATTCCTGCCAGCTTCCCACCCTATTCAACCTCTCACCTCAGCCTTCCCCTTGCAGCCACCTCCCCCAAAACCCTTCTTCCCCGGAACGTTTGTTGCCCGGCACGGTTTCCCCAGTTAGCGGTGCTGAGCGCGTGCGCTGCTGTCCGACTGCAGCTCCTTTCGGCAATTTCCCCAATTCGGCCGGTTCCACCCGCCCGAGGAGCGGCTGAGGCTGCTGCCCCCGGGGCTCCTGCCCGGCCTGCTGCCTGCCCACCGGCCGCGCCTGCTTCTGGGAGGCTCTGCGGGTCCATAAAGGGGTTCTAGGGGTGCTGGGGGGATCTTAGAAGGATTCAGGGGGTCCTGGGGAGCCCGAGTGTCATCCTGGAGGGTCGAGGAGCATCCTGGGGGGTCTGTAAAGGGGTCCCAGGGGTGTCCTGGTGGTCCCTAGAGGAGTCCTTGGCATCACTAAATGGGTCCTGGGAGGCTCTATAGGGGTCCTGGGGGCTTTACAGGGTTCCTGGAGGTCCCTAAGGGGTTGCTAGTGGTCCTAGAGGGGTCCTGGTTGTCCCAAGAGGGGTCCTGTGGGGCTCTGGAGGGATGCTGGGGGACCTCATGGGAGTCTTAGAGTGTCCTTGGGGTCCCTAGAGGGGTCCTGGAGGTGGTGGAAAGGTCCTGGGCGGGGGGGAGGCACCAGTTAGTGGTATTGGGGAGCACTGGGGTTAAAGGGAAGGCACTGGTTTGAGCTGGGGAGGCTATGAGACTTGGGGGGCAATTGTCTGGGGGGGGGGGTCACTGGTCTCAACTGAGACCACTAACTGGTGCTTCCTCCCCGTCTCACAGCCTCCCAGTCCAGACCAGTGCCTCCCCATTCACCCCAGTGTCCCCCAGTACCACTAACTGGTGCCTCGTGGCAGTGGTTGCCCAGGGCTTTGGGGACGTCCCTGTCCCTGGAGGGTTTCAAAAACCAGGCAGAGGTTGTTTTAAGGCAGAAGATGAAACCTCATGGATGAAAGAGGGAAAGAGTTGGCCAGGCCAAGGGGTTTGTTTGATGGATTTGGCTTTATGCTGATTTTATTTCATCCCAGCCTGAGAAGCAGAGGGCGCCAGGAGCTCAGAAACACGCAGGAGCCACCTTGCTGGATCAGGGACTTTCTTGCCTTAGTTTCTTGCCGTGGGAGAAGCCAGCAGGGATGGACGGGGATCCCCGACACCCTGGCCAAGCTCGTGTAGCGAGGGGACAGGGATCCATCCTTCCTCCAAATGTCTCTGGCACCCAAGGGAGGGAAGGCAGAGAGAAATGGGAAAGGAGATCTAGCTGGAGGCCAGTGACAAGTGGTGTCCCCAGGGCTCAGTGCTGGGTCCAGCCCTGTTCAGTATCTTTACCAATGACCTGGATGAAGGCATCGAGTGCACCCTGAGCATGTTTGGGGATGACACTAAGCTGGGTGGAAGTGTGGATCTGCTGGAGGGTCGGGAGGCTCCAAAGGGATCTGAACAGGCTGGATCGCTGAGCTGAGACCAATGGGATGAGGTTTAACATGGCCAAATGGCGGGTCCTGCACTTGGGACACAACAACCCTGAGCAGCTCCAGACTAGGAGAAGTCTGTCTGGAAACTGCCTGGAGGAGAGGGACCTGGGGGTGTTGGTTGAAGAGGAGCCAGCAGTGGCCCAGGTGGCCAAGAAGGCCAATGGCATCTTGGCTTGGATCAGACACGGTGTGACCAGCAGGTCCAGGGAGGTTCTTCTCCCTCTGTACTCGGCACTGGTGAGGCCGCTCCTTGAATATTGTGATCAGTTCTGGGCCCCTCATCACAAGAAGGATGTTGAGGCTCTGGAGTGAGTCCAGAGAAGAGCAATGAAGCTGGTGAAGGGGCTAGAGAAGAAGAGGAGCATCTGAGAGAGCTGGGGGTGTTTAGCCTGGAGGAGGCTGAGGAGAGGTCTCATTGCTCTCTACAACTACCTGAAAGGAGGTTGTGGAGAGGAGGGAGCTGGGCTCCTCTCCCAAGGGACAGGATGAGAGAGAATGGCCTCAAGCTCCTCCAGGGGAGGTTCAGGCTGGACATTAGGTAAAAATTTTTCACAGAAAGGGTCATTGGGCACTGGAACAGGCAGCCCAGGGAGGGGGTTGAGTCACCTTCCCTGGAGGGGCTTAAGGGACGGGTGGACGAGGTCCTGAGGGACATGGGTTGGTGTTTGATAGAGATGGTTGGACTCGATGATCTGGTGGGGCTCCTCCAACCTGGTTGTTCTATGATTCTATGATTCCTCTCTGCAAACATTGCAAACAGAACAGAAGCCCTTATGTAGAGACTGACGGCCCTACAACATTTACTGACAGCTCAGGAACAACAGGAGGAGCAGAACTAACATGGAAAGAAAATGGGCAGAGGGCGAATAAAGTAGGCAACTTAAAATTTCATTAGAATTAGCCCAGAACATAATGAAATATGCCCAGATTATCAACAAATAACACCATTGCAACAACTGGCACATTATTAATCGTGCCCCATGAAACGACTTACAATAGAAAGAGACAGAGAACAAGGAAAGAGATGGGGAGAAGTGTGGGAAGATTTTACAGAGAACAAGGCCTGGATGCTGTGAGACTGCTTGATACTGAACAACTCTAACGAGACCTTGAAGCAGAGAGCTGAAAGATAAACACAGGCCAGCTGGGAGGAATCCAGCAGCCAGTTCGGTGGGAACGAGTACCACCTGAAAGGAAAACAATGGACATGAACTGTCAACATAGCTAACTTTAGTATAACTTGGTTTCTTGGCATGCATGGTAGCTTAGCCAATAATATGTTGGTAATAGCCTTATGGACAGCTACCTTTAGCCAATAGTACACTGTAGTCACTCGTGGGCACACAGTTAAGTCAATAGGGAGCTTGAGGAGGTTGTGATGGAGTTTGAGGAGGTTCTGGTGGAGTCTGAGGAGGTTGTAAGAGAGTTTGAGGAGGTTCTGGTGGAAATGAAAGAGGAGCAGGAGGAGGAAGAGAAGAAGGGGAAGGAGCCATAGGTGAGACCTAAAGATCCTGCAAGACCCCCCATCCTGGCCAAGGAGGAACAGGAGGAGATCGAACCCTGCACTCTCCTGAAGCAAAATGGATGGATCATGGCCAGACTCACCACTGAGAGGAGGAAGCAGAAGGAGAAGGAGAGGGAGAAGGTCATTAAGGAGATGATTATGGAGAGGATTAGCGAGAAGGAAAAGGTTAAGGAGGACAAGCAGAAGGAAAATAAGGCTTCACATTATTGCTTCAAAGGTACATTGAAGAAATGGAGACATGTGCATGCGCAGGACATTAAAACCCTTTCCACTTCCACCCAAGCTGCTTGTAATGCATATGTCAGAATGCTAACCCTCATGTATTTAAAGAGGCTTTTGAGAAAGAGGCTTAGTTCTCAGAAGCAAGGGGCCAATTCCTTTCTACTCTCCTCTCCAACCGAGTGCAATGTTACTGTGGTGAACTGTTTACATTTTCTGTTATACTTGAACTATGAATGCAGCAATGACGTGGTGCTGGGGATGAAAGAAGACAAGATGCTTTTGTTGTTGTTATGAAGAGTTTTTGAGGTTAACAAGTTTAGTACGTTAATCGTTATCCAGATAAAATGTTATTCTGTGGGTGATGATATTGTTCCTATTTAATCCCTCAAAGTAACAGTTCTGCTGGTGGCAGAGAAACTCGCTTCCATTCCATGGGAGTTTTTAAACTGCAGCTTCACAGCTGTTCCACCTTTCTGACAGTGTGCATGAAGCCTTGTGCCAGAAGCTCTGGTCCCTCACAGGCAGCAAAACGTCCTCCATCTGGCATGTAAGTGCAAGAGAGGATGTTCTTGAAGGTCTCATCTGCCCAGGCACATGGTGGATGTGCTGGCTGCCGGGGGAAAGTTACCAAGCCCTGCGAGAAAAAACACTCCATCCCTGGAGGAGTTAACTGCATCTCTGAAAGAAGAACTGGAGGAAGGTCTATAGGAGCCTTCTGGCTGCGATGACTGCCACAGGCAGCTGGGGAAGTTTCACCACAGCATGGGGCATGGGGGCGGGCCCGGGGCGGGCCCTGGGCGGGTCAAGTGTAACTGGAAACAGGCCTCCTTGATCTCCATCACTTCACGCTGTCATCAAAGTGCCAGCCGACAGTTTAGCGATCAGTGTAAAACCCCAAACTTCTAGCAGCCAGAGCCATATCAAAACAAAAACAAAAGAACTTTTAATAACTCAAAAATATAGTGTAACGTGTTGCAAACAACAGCTTTTCATCTCAGCAAGTTTATCTTACAGTATATGTTTCTTTGAAGTAAGAGATCATTTGTTTAAATTGCTTGATTATACATAATGATCCTTCTCTTATAAAACAAGATTCAACATTGCCACTGGCTGGAAACGGCACAGAAATTTAATGAGAAGAAAAAATACTCTACAACTCTTGCAGTAAAAAAACATTAGGAGAATTTGCACTTGGTTGTTGAAAATGCAGAGCTAGAAACATCTTGTTCTACCCCAGCTATTAACACTAACTCTGCATTCACAGGGTACAACTTACAGCTTTGATCAAGCTGCAAGATCTAGATACTCACAAAATATTTAACGTTAAATACTACTATACTTCCCCAAACCTAGGAGTCCAATTCACATATGTAAGTCAGATTATCCTATTATTAACATAGTAGAAGATTAGACATCACTTATTTCAAATATGTCAAAAAGGGTATGGTTTCAAAGCAGCAATTTTATGGACTGAAACGAGAACAAAAATTCAAATTTCATGGAATTTCAAAGCTAGAAAAGTGAAATAATTTGCCAGCATACACATACACCGTGAAACTTTTCAGAAAAGGTCCTACGGGGCAGACAGAAAAAGTAAGAGTTCACCTATTCCCCTAGTTTTTATGATGCAACTCTTAAGAGGAAAAATACAGATTTTGTCTCTCTACAAAAAACTGAGGGATGAAAAGACAGCCCTGCTCCCAAATGAGAAGAGGCTGATAGAAAGTGCTGTGTTTATCCTCTTGAACTCATTTTAGCAGCCTGGATCCTCCCACTGCCTCCCAGAAGCAGCTCCTGGTTGCCCACCCTCACTAGGCTGATTTTGGCTTTTCCTACCAGCCCACCGAGGAGGAATAACCACGTAACCATTACAGACCTTCACCTGTTCCCCAGGGAACGACTGCTGACTTTCCCCTGCATGTGGTGGTTTCTGGAGCATATTTGTAAAAGACTGTTTTGAGTTCTCCAGGTGCTTCAAGGTGTGCAGCAGTTTAATGTAGAATAGAGAACAGAAAAATTAAATATACTGCCAGCTTCCCAGCAGCAATACACATGTATACATTTAGATTTAAAAGCTGATAAATTAGCTAAGGAGACAAGTCAGACTATCTTATCCACCCTCATGAAGTTTGACTTCCAAATCCTAAAGATGGGAGTAAAACACTCTCTGATACTGTGGGCAGAGCTGCATCAATTTTAGATGCTGCCTCTCCTTCCTCAGGCTCCTTGAATCCTGTGATCAGTTCTGGGCCCCTCACCACAAGAAGGATGTTGAGGCTCTGGGGCGAGTCCAGAGAAGAGCAACAAAGCTGGGGAAGGGGCTGGAGAACAGGCCTTATGAGGAACGGCCAAGAGATCTGGGGGTGTTTATCCTGGAGAAGAGGAGGCTGAGGGGAGACCTCATTGCTTTCTACAACTACCTGAAAGGAGGTTGTGGAGAGGGAGCTGGGCTCTTCTCCCAAGTGACAAGGGACAGGATGAGAGAAAATGGCTTCAAGCTCCACCAGGGAAGATTTAGGCTGGACATTAGGAAAAAGTTTTTCACAGAAAGGGTCACTGGGCACTGACAGAGGCTGCCCAGGGAGGGGGTGATTCACTTTCCCTGGAGGGGTTTAAGAGACAGGTGGATGAGGTCCTGAGGGACATGGTTTAGTGTTTCATAGGAATGGTTGGACTCGACGATCCAGTGGGTCTCTTCCAACTTGGTGATTCTATGATTCTATGAAATTAATGACAGAACTACAAACCAAACTGTCTTTATTGTTTGAGCAGACAGCTGCTGGTGTTGAAGACACGAGGAATATCACCTCTGCAAGTGCTCTTTGCCTCTCTGGGCTTGTGTTGTGGCAAGCTGAGATGCTTCTGGTAACAGAATTATCAGTTAAATTAGCGTTAATTACAAGCTCTCCCAAATACCTGGTGCTTCATCAGCAACAGAGCAGCATGTAAATAAATCTAATTTTTCTCCAGCTAAACTCTTCACAAGCTTCATTACAGCAGCAACAATCTCCTCCCCATCCCCCTCCTTTTTCATTAGTGGAAGCGGGTCATTACAAGCTCTATCTGGAGAGGGTTATCAGGAGCAGTTAGAGGTCCACCTTTTACTGGTGTCCTTTGAGGCCAAGGAAGAAGTGGAGGAACTTTCACCATACCTGAAAGAGGCCAATTAAATCAGTTCATAAGAAACTTGAGAAGCACAAAGCAACCGATGAAAAGGCAAAAACCACCGTTGTATTCTGGAGAGACTTTCATTAATTACATGAAATATTTGCATTATTTAGATTATGGTTTATTTAGATTATTTAGATTATGGTTTGAGCTGGGGAGGCTATGAGACTTGGGGGGCAATTGTCTGGGGGGGGGGGTCACTGGTCTCAACTGAGACCACTAACTGGTGCTTCCTCCCCGTCTCACAGCCTCCCAGTCCAGACCAGTGCCTCCCCATTCACCCCAGTGTCCCCCAGTACCACTAACTGGTGCCTCGTGGCAGTGGTTGCCCAGGGCTTTGGGGACGTCCCTGTCCCTGGAGGGTTTCAAAAACCAGGCAGAGGTTGTTTTAAGGCAGAAGATGAAACCTCATGGATGAAAGAGGGAAAGAGTTGGCCAGGCCAAGGGGTTTGTTTGATGGATTTGGCTTTATGCTGATTTTATTTCATCCCAGCCTGAGAAGCAGAGGGCGCCAGGAGCTCAGAAACACGCAGGAGCCACCTTGCTGGATCAGGGACTTTCTTGCCTTAGTTTCTTGCCGTGGGAGAAGCCAGCAGGGATGGACGGGGATCCCCGACACCCTGGCCAAGCTCGTGTAGCGAGGGGACAGGGATCCATCCTTCCTCCAAATGTCTCTGGCACCCAAGGGAGGGAAGGCAGAGAGAAATGGGAAAGGAGATCTAGCTGGAGGCCAGTGACAAGTGGTGTCCCCAGGGCTCAGTGCTGGGTCCAGCCCTGTTCAGTATCTTTACCAATGACCTGGATGAAGGCATCGAGTGCACCCTGAGCATGTTTGGGGATGACACTAAGCTGGGTGGAAGTGTGGATCTGCTGGAGGGTCGGGAGGCTCCAAAGGGATCTGAACAGGCTGGATCGCTGAGCTGAGACCAATGGGATGAGGTTTAACATGGCCAAATGGCGGGTCCTGCACTTGGGACACAACAACCCTGAGCAGCTCCAGACTAGGAGAAGTCTGTCTGGAAACTGCCTGGAGGAGAGGGACCTGGGGGTGTTGGTTGAAGAGGAGCCAGCAGTGGCCCAGGTGGCCAAGAAGGCCAATGGCATCTTGGCTTGGATCAGACACGGTGTGACCAGCAGGTCCAGGGAGGTTCTTCTCCCTCTGTACTCGGCACTGGTGAGGCCGCTCCTTGAATATTGTGATCAGTTCTGGGCCCCTCATCACAAGAAGGATGTTGAGGCTCTGGAGTGAGTCCAGAGAAGAGCAATGAAGCTGGTGAAGGGGCTAGAGAAGAAGAGGAGCATCTGAGAGAGCTGGGGGTGTTTAGCCTGGAGGAGGCTGAGGAGAGGTCTCATTGCTCTCTACAACTACCTGAAAGGAGGTTGTGGAGAGGAGGGAGCTGGGCTCCTCTCCCAAGGGACAGGATGAGAGAGAATGGCCTCAAGCTCCTCCAGGGGAGGTTCAGGCTGGACATTAGGTAAAAATTTTTCACAGAAAGGGTCATTGGGCACTGGAACAGGCAGCCCAGGGAGGGGGTTGAGTCACCTTCCCTGGAGGGGCTTAAGGGACGGGTGGACGAGGTCCTGAGGGACATGGGTTGGTGTTTGATAGAGATGGTTGGACTCGATGATCTGGTGGGGCTCCTCCAACCTGGTTGTTCTATGATTCTATGATTCCTCTCTGCAAACATTGCAAACAGAACAGAAGCCCTTATGTAGAGACTGACGGCCCTACAACATTTACTGACAGCTCAGGAACAACAGGAGGAGCAGAACTAACATGGAAAGAAAATGGGCAGAGGGCGAATAAAGTAGGCAACTTAAAATTTCATTAGAATTAGCCCAGAACATAATGAAATATGCCCAGATTATCAACAAATAACACCATTGCAACAACTGGCACATTATTAATCGTGCCCCATGAAACGACTTACAATAGAAAGAGACAGAGAACAAGGAAAGAGATGGGGAGAAGTGTGGGAAGATTTTACAGAGAACAAGGCCTGGATGCTGTGAGACTGCTTGATACTGAACAACTCTAACGAGACCTTGAAGCAGAGAGCTGAAAGATAAACACAGGCCAGCTGGGAGGAATCCAGCAGCCAGTTCGGTGGGAACGAGTACCACCTGAAAGGAAAACAATGGACATGAACTGTCAACATAGCTAACTTTAGTATAACTTGGTTTCTTGGCATGCATGGTAGCTTAGCCAATAATATGTTGGTAATAGCCTTATGGACAGCTACCTTTAGCCAATAGTACACTGTAGTCACTCGTGGGCACACAGTTAAGTCAATAGGGAGCTTGAGGAGGTTGTGATGGAGTTTGAGGAGGTTCTGGTGGAGTCTGAGGAGGTTGTAAGAGAGTTTGAGGAGGTTCTGGTGGAAATGAAAGAGGAGCAGGAGGAGGAAGAGAAGAAGGGGAAGGAGCCATAGGTGAGACCTAAAGATCCTGCAAGACCCCCCATCCTGGCCAAGGAGGAACAGGAGGAGATCGAACCCTGCACTCTCCTGAAGCAAAATGGATGGATCATGGCCAGACTCACCACTGAGAGGAGGAAGCAGAAGGAGAAGGAGAGGGAGAAGGTCATTAAGGAGATGATTATGGAGAGGATTAGCGAGAAGGAAAAGGTTAAGGAGGACAAGCAGAAGGAAAATAAGGCTTCACATTATTGCTTCAAAGGTACATTGAAGAAATGGAGACATGTGCATGCGCAGGACATTAAAACCCTTTCCACTTCCACCCAAGCTGCTTGTAATGCATATGTCAGAATGCTAACCCTCATGTATTTAAAGAGGCTTTTGAGAAAGAGGCTTAGTTCTCAGAAGCAAGGGGCCAATTCCTTTCTACTCTCCTCTCCAACCGAGTGCAATGTTACTGTGGTGAACTGTTTACATTTTCTGTTATACTTGAACTATGAATGCAGCAATGACGTGGTGCTGGGGATGAAAGAAGACAAGATGCTTTTGTTGTTGTTATGAAGAGTTTTTGAGGTTAACAAGTTTAGTACGTTAATCGTTATCCAGATAAAATGTTATTCTGTGGGTGATGATATTGTTCCTATTTAATCCCTCAAAGTAACAGTTCTGCTGGTGGCAGAGAAACTCGCTTCCATTCCATGGGAGTTTTTAAACTGCAGCTTCACAGCTGTTCCACCTTTCTGACAGTGTGCATGAAGCCTTGTGCCAGAAGCTCTGGTCCCTCACAGGCAGCAAAACGTCCTCCATCTGGCATGTAAGTGCAAGAGAGGATGTTCTTGAAGGTCTCATCTGCCCAGGCACATGGTGGATGTGCTGGCTGCCGGGGGAAAGTTACCAAGCCCTGCGAGAAAAAACACTCCATCCCTGGAGGAGTTAACTGCATCTCTGAAAGAAGAACTGGAGGAAGGTCTATAGGAGCCTTCTGGCTGCGATGACTGCCACAGGCAGCTGGGGAAGTTTCACCACAGCATGGGGCATGGGGGCGGGCCCGGGGCGGGCCCTGGGCGGGTCAAGTGTAACTGGAAACAGGCCTCCTTGATCTCCATCACTTCACGCTGTCATCAAAGTGCCAGCCGACAGTTTAGCGATCAGTGTAAAACCCCAAACTTCTAGCAGCCAGAGCCATATCAAAACAAAAACAAAAGAACTTTTAATAACTCAAAAATATAGTGTAACGTGTTGCAAACAACAGCTTTTCATCTCAGCAAGTTTATCTTACAGTATATGTTTCTTTGAAGTAAGAGATCATTTGTTTAAATTGCTTGATTATACATAATGATCCTTCTCTTATAAAACAAGATTCAACATTGCCACTGGCTGGAAACGGCACAGAAATTTAATGAGAAGAAAAAATACTCTACAACTCTTGCAGTAAAAAAACATTAGGAGAATTTGCACTTGGTTGTTGAAAATGCAGAGCTAGAAACATCTTGTTCTACCCCAGCTATTAACACTAACTCTGCATTCACAGGGTACAACTTACAGCTTTGATCAAGCTGCAAGATCTAGATACTCACAAAATATTTAACGTTAAATACTACTATACTTCCCCAAACCTAGGAGTCCAATTCACATATGTAAGTCAGATTATCCTATTATTAACATAGTAGAAGATTAGACATCACTTATTTCAAATATGTCAAAAAGGGTATGGTTTCAAAGCAGCAATTTTATGGACTGAAACGAGAACAAAAATTCAAATTTCATGGAATTTCAAAGCTAGAAAAGTGAAATAATTTGCCAGCATACACATACACCGTGAAACTTTTCAGAAAAGGTCCTACGGGGCAGACAGAAAAAGTAAGAGTTCACCTATTCCCCTAGTTTTTATGATGCAACTCTTAAGAGGAAAAATACAGATTTTGTCTCTCTACAAAAAACTGAGGGATGAAAAGACAGCCCTGCTCCCAAATGAGAAGAGGCTGATAGAAAGTGCTGTGTTTATCCTCTTGAACTCATTTTAGCAGCCTGGATCCTCCCACTGCCTCCCAGAAGCAGCTCCTGGTTGCCCACCCTCACTAGGCTGATTTTGGCTTTTCCTACCAGCCCACCGAGGAGGAATAACCACGTAACCATTACAGACCTTCACCTGTTCCCCAGGGAACGACTGCTGACTTTCCCCTGCATGTGGTGGTTTCTGGAGCATATTTGTAAAAGACTGTTTTGAGTTCTCCAGGTGCTTCAAGGTGTGCAGCAGTTTAATGTAGAATAGAGAACAGAAAAATTAAATATACTGCCAGCTTCCCAGCAGCAATACACATGTATACATTTAGATTTAAAAGCTGATAAATTAGCTAAGGAGACAAGTCAGACTATCTTATCCACCCTCATGAAGTTTGACTTCCAAATCCTAAAGATGGGAGTAAAACACTCTCTGATACTGTGGGCAGAGCTGCATCAATTTTAGATGCTGCCTCTCCTTCCTCAGGCTCCTTGAATCCTGTGATCAGTTCTGGGCCCCTCACCACAAGAAGGATGTTGAGGCTCTGGGGCGAGTCCAGAGAAGAGCAACAAAGCTGGGGAAGGGGCTGGAGAACAGGCCTTATGAGGAACGGCCAAGAGATCTGGGGGTGTTTATCCTGGAGAAGAGGAGGCTGAGGGGAGACCTCATTGCTTTCTACAACTACCTGAAAGGAGGTTGTGGAGAGGGAGCTGGGCTCTTCTCCCAAGTGACAAGGGACAGGATGAGAGAAAATGGCTTCAAGCTCCACCAGGGAAGATTTAGGCTGGACATTAGGAAAAAGTTTTTCACAGAAAGGGTCACTGGGCACTGACAGAGGCTGCCCAGGGAGGGGGTGATTCACTTTCCCTGGAGGGGTTTAAGAGACAGGTGGATGAGGTCCTGAGGGACATGGTTTAGTGTTTCATAGGAATGGTTGGACTCGACGA
>JAUMJK010002496.1:0-63699 GCA_033558105.1 Coccyzus lansbergi
GGGGCTCCCTCCCTATTCAACCCTATGGAGTTCCCTCCCTATTGACCCCAATGGAACCTCCTCCTTCCCCATTAACCCCAATGGAGCCGCCGCTCACCTTCCGTCCATTGCGCCCTTAGAGCTGCTCTGGCGCCGCCTCCTTTATATATATATATAGAGAGTCCCGCTCCGTGACGTCATCTCGCCGCGCCCCCTCACGCGGGCCGCCGTCTCCCTTAGCAACCGGAGGCGGGCGGGACGCCATCACGTGACGCGCGGCGCGGACACCAATGGGAGGGCGGGAAAGGGGAGGGGAGGGGAGGGGAGGGTCACGTGATGAGGCGGGGGGCGGCTGAAGGGGAGGGGAAGGGGGAGGGAGGGGTCACGTGATCAAAAGCAAACATGGCGGACGGAGAGAGGTCCCCCCTGCTGCCCCTGGAGGGGGGGGGTGAGGGACTGGGAGGGACTGGGAGGGACTGGGAAGGGATTGGGAGGGACTGGGAGGGGATTGAGCTGCACTGGGAGGGACTGGGAAGGGATTGGGAGGGACTGGGAGGGGATTGAGCTGCACTGGGAGGGACTGGGAAGGGATTAGGAGGGACTGGGAGGGACTGGGAAGGGATTGAGCTGCACTGGGAGGGACTGGGAAGGGATTAGGAGGGACTGGGAGCGACTGGGAAGGGATTAGGAGGGACTGGGAGGGACTGGGAAGGGATTAGGAGGGACTGGGAAGGGATTAGGAGGGACTGGGAAGGGATTGGGATGGACTGGGAAGGGATTGGGAGGGACTGGGAAGGGATTAGGAGGGACTGGGAGGGACTGGGAATGGGTTTTGAGGGACTGGTTGTTACTGGGAAGGACTGGGAGAGGCTTGGGAAGGGATTGGGAGGGAATGGGTGGGACTGGGAGTGACTGGGGAGGGACTGGGAGGCACTGGGAGTTACTGGGAAGGAACTCTGAGTTCCTGGGAGGGGCTGGGAAGGGATTGTGAGGAACTGGGAGGGACTGGGAGTTACTAGGAAGGGGTTGGGAGTGACTGGGAGGGACTGGGAATCGATCATGAGGGACTGGGAGGGACTGGGAAGGGTTTGGGAGTTAACTGGGAGGGACTGGGAAGGGATCGGGAGTGACTGGGAAGAGATTGGGAGGGAATGGGTGGGAATGGGAGTGACTGGGGAGGGACTGGGAGTGGATTAGGAGGGACTGGGAGGGACTGGGAGTTACTTGGAAGGGGTTGGGAGTGACTGGAAGGGACTGGGAGGGACTGGGAATGGATTTTAAGGGACTGGGAGTTACTGGGAGGGACTGGGAGTGGATTAGGAGGAACTGGGAGTCACTGGGAATGGATTAGGAGAGACTGGGAGTTACTGGGAGTTGCTGGGAAGGGACTATGGGTGACTGGGATGGACTGGGAAGGTGTATGAGGGACTGGGAGTTACTGGGATGGGATTAGGAGGGACTGGGAGTTACTGGGGAGGGACTGGGAAGGGATTAGGACGTACTGGGAGTTACTGGGAGAGACTGGGATGGGATTATAAGGGACTGGGAGGGACTGGGAAGGGCTTGGGAGGCACTGGAAGTGACTGGGAGTTACTGGGAAAGGAACATGGGGCACTGGGAGGGACTGGGAGTGAAATGTGAAGGACCAGGAAGGCACTGGGAGGGACTGGGAGTTACTGGGAAGGGGATTGGGAGGGACTGGGAGTTACTGGGAGCCCCTCCCTGTCCCCCCCCCCAGGGCCGCAGGGGGCGGGGCCAGAGCGGTCGCTGCCGGCGGAGGCTCCGCCCCCTCTGGAGGGCCCCGAGGTCACCTGCCGCGTGTGCCAGAGGCCGATCAGCGTCCGGGGCAAGAGCCAGCAGCACGTGGTGAAGTGTGGGGCCTGCGGGGAGGCCACGGTGAGACCCACAGCGACCCATAGGGACCCATAGAGAGCAGGGGGACCCATAGGGACCCATAGAGAGCAGGGGGACCCATAGGGACCCATAGAGAGCAGGGGGACCCATAGGGACCCATAGAGAGCAATGGGACCCATAGAGAGCAGGGGGACCCATAGAGAGCAGGGGGACCCATAGGGACCCATAGAGAGCAGGGGGACCCATAGGGACCCATAGAGAGCAGGGGGACCCATAGGGACCCATAGAGAGCAATGGGACCCATAGAGACCCATAGAGAGCAATGGGACCCATAGAGACCCATAGAGAGCAATGGGACCCATAGAGAGCAATGGGACCCAATAGGAAATAATGGGACCCATAGAAACTAATGGGACCCAATAGAAGCCAATGGGACCCAATAGAAACCCATAGAGACCAATGAGAACCAATAGAAACCCATAGAGACCAATGGGACCCAATAGAACCTAATGGGACCCAATAGAACCTAATGGGACCCAATAGAAGCCAATGGGACCCATAGAAGCCAATGGGACCCAATAGAAACCCATAGAGACCAATGAGAACCAATAGAAACCCATAGAGACCAATGGGACCCAATAGAACCTAATGGGACCCAATAGAAGCCAATGGGACCCAATAGAAACCCATAGAGACCAATGAGAACCAATGGGACCCAATAGGAGCCAATGGGACCCAATAGGAGCCAATGGGACCCAATAGGAGCCAATGGGACCCAATAGGAGCCAATGGGGACCCAATAGGAGCCAATGGGACCCAATAGAGACCAATGGGGACCCAATAGGAGCCAATGGGGACCTAATAGGAGCCAATGGGACCCAATGGAAGCCAATGGGTTCCCAATAGAAGCCAATGGGGACCCAATAGAGACCCTATAGGGACCCCCTAGACCACCATAGGGACCCATAGAGACCTTATAGAACCACATAGGGACCCCATAGAGACCCTATAGGGACCCATAGAGACTCATAGAGACCCCATAGGGACCCATAGAGACCTTATAGAGCCTCATAGAGACCCCATAGACCCCCATAGGGACCCATAGGGACCCCATAGACCCCCATAGGGACCCCATAACCAGGCTCCGCCCCTTCTGCTCCAGCCCATCCGGCCGGCTCCGGGGGGCAAGAAGTACGTGAGGTGCCCCTGCAACTGCCTGTTGGTGTGTAAAGCCTCCTCCCAGCGCATCGCCTGCCCCCGGCCCTACTGGTGAGACTGGGAGGGGATTGGGATGGACTGGGAGGGGTTTGGGGGGGATTGGGTGGGATTGGGAGGGGCTTGGGATGGACTGGGAAGGAGGGGGCGGAACCTCCCACCCCTCCCATTCTGACCAGTGTCTCTCTCTCTCTCCCAGTAAACGCATCATCACGCTGGGCCCGGTGCCCGGAGGAGGAGGAGGAGCCCCCAGCCCCGACCCCCCCGAGCCTGGCGGCCTCCGCATCGTCTGCGCCCACTGCGGGGGCCCCTTCCTGGTGAGGCCACGCCCCCTCCCATAGACTTGGGTGGAGCTTTAAGCCACGCCCCCTCCCATAGACTTGGGTGGAGCTTTAAGCCACGCCCCCTCCCATAGACACTAATGGGGTTATAAGCCACGCCCCCTCCCATAGACACTAATGGGGTTATTAGCCACGCCCCCTCCCAGAGACACTAATGGGGTTATAAGCCACGCCCCCTCCCATAGACACTAATGGGGTTATAAGCCACGCCCCTCCCATAGACTAATTGAGACTTAAGCCATGCCCCTCCCATAGACTCTAATGGGGACTTAAGCCACGCCCCCTCCCATAGACACTAATGGGGTTATAAGCCACGCCCTCTCCCATAGACACTAATGGAGTGTTAAGCCACACCCCCTCCCATAGACACTAATGAGGTTATAAGCCATGCCCTTCCCATAGACACTAATGGGGTGTTAAGCCACACCCTCTCCCATAGACTTTAATTGAGACTTAAGCCACGCCCCCTCCCATAGACTTGAATGGGGACTTAACCCATATCCACTCCCATAGACTATAATGGCGACTTAGGCCACGCCCCCTCCCATAGACACTAATGGGGCCTTAAACCACGCCCCCTCCCATAGACTCTAATGGATCCTTCACCCACATCCCCTCCCATAGACTCTAATGGAGCCTTAAGCCACATCCACTCCCATAGACTCTAATGGGGCCTTAAGCCACGCCCTCTTCCCCACCCAATGCTTCCCTATGGGCTTTAATGCAGAGCATGAGGAGTTATGGGGAGGGACTGGGGGCAACGCCTGATCCCTCTATGTGGGTCCCAGCCCCCTAAGTGTGGGTCCGTCCCTTCTCTCGCAGTGGTCGGAGCTCCCGGACCGAACCCTCGCCCGCTGCCCCCATTGCCGCAAGGTGTAAGTGACCACAGAAGCCACGCCCCCTCCCCTTAAGCCACACCCTCCCAATCAAGCCATGCCCCCTCCCCTTCGAGCCGCCTCCCATTAAGAGTAATGGGGGACTTAAGCCACGCCCCCTCCCATAGGGTTTAATGGAGCCTTAAGCCACGCCCCCTCCCATAGGGTTCAATAGAGCATTAAATCACCCTCCCATAGACTCTAATGGAGCCCTAAGCCACGCCCCCTCCCATAGGATTCAATGGAGAGTTAAGTCATGTTCCCTCCCATAGAATTTAATGGAGCCCTAAGCCACGCCCCCTCCCATAGACGCTAATGGACCCTTAAGCCACACCCTCTCTCATAGACACTAATGGAGTCTTAAGCCATGCCCCCTCCCATAGACGCTAATGGGGTCGTAAGCCACGCCCCCTCCCATAGACTCTAATGGTTGCTTCACCCTCATCCCTTCCCATAGAGTTTAATGGAGCCTTAAGCCACGCCCCCTCCCGTAGACGCCAATGGGGACTTAACCCATATTCCCTACCATAGACTTTAATGTATCCTTAAGCCACGCCCCCTCCCATAGACTCTAATGGAGCCCTAAGCCACGCCCCCTCCCATAGAGTTCAATAGCGCATTAAGTCATGTTCCCTCCCATAGACTATAAAGGAGCCCTAAGCCACTCCCCCTCCCATAGACTTTAATGGAGCCTTAAGCCACGCCCCCTCCCATAGACACTAATGGGGTCTTAAGCCACACCCCCTCCCATAGACTCTAATGGAGCCCTAAGCTACTCCCCTTCCCATAGACTATAATGGGGACTTAACCCATATCCCTTCCCATAGACTTTAATGGAGCCTTAAGCCACGCCCCCTCCCATAGACTCTAATGGAGACTTAAGCCACGCCCCCTGCCATAGACTTTAATGGAGCTTTAACCCATATCCTCTCCCATAGACTATAATGGGGACTTAACCTATATCCCTTCCCATAGACTTTAATGGAGCCTTAAGCCACTCCCCCTCCTCCTGGCCTGTTCCTAGACCCCTCCCCCTGCCTCTAAGCCCCTCCCCTTCCCCTTCCAGCTCGGCCATCGGGCGCCGGTTCCCGCGGCGACGCTGCCTCTGCTGCCTCCTTCTGGCGCTGCTGCTGGCCGGGGCGGCCGTGGGGCTGGCGGTGAGTGGGGTCCCGACCCCCAAGTAGGGGTCCCAGCCCCATAGATGTGGGGCTGGGAGGTAGGGAGGGCTCCGTACCGGTTCTTACTGGTTCTTACTGGTCAACAGGTGTGGTGCTGGTGGCGAGGGGCAGGGCCTCTCCACGCCCTCTGGGCCGGGGTGGCCGTGGCAGCCGTCGCCTGCTCGGCCCGAGCCGCCTGGTGGGGTCGCCTAAAGGTCAGCGGAACGGCCTCCGCCCCTGCCCCCCCGCCCCCGGGGTCAGGCGGAGGTCACGCCGAGGTCATGTGACCCGCCGAAGGGGAAGACGTCGAGGTCATGTGGCACGGACTGGAGGACGCGCCGAGGATGCACTGAGGTCGTGTGACACCTCGGGTCACGTGGCCCCTCGGGTCACGTGACCCCTCAGGTCATGTGGCCGCTCCCCTCTTCCCTCCCTCTCCTGTTGAGGTCATTGGGTCACGTGACCTCTCCCCACCAGGCCCTAGAGTCATGTGATGGCTCCTTCCCCTCTCCCATGAGGCCCTTGGGTCATGTGACCAGGCCACTGGGTCACCTGACTCCTCCCTCCCCTCCCCTTCCCCCCCGTGAGTGGCCTGAGTCATGTGACCACATCCCACTCCCCCCCCAAGTGAGGCCTTTGGGTCATGTGACCACTCCCCTTCCCCCTCCCCAGGCACCTGAGTCATGTGATCTTACACCCTGAAGGTCACGTGACCATCCCCTCTGACAAAGGCGCTTGGGTCATGTGACCACTCCCTCCCACTTCCCTCTCCCCTCCCCCCAGGCCTATGGTCATGTGACCAGGCCCCTTCCTCTTCCCCCTTTTAACGAGGCCTCTGGGTCATGTGACTTCTCCCTCCTCCAAGTCACGTGACCAACTGCCGTTGCCCCTCCCATGAGGCACTTATGGTCATGTGACCACTCCCCTTCCCCTTTTACGGACTCCTTTGGTCATGTGACCAACTCCCCTTGCCCCTCCCACCAGGCACTTGGGTCACGTGACCCACTCCCCTTGCCCCTCCCTTGCGCCACTTAGGTCATGTGACCACCCCTCATCTCCACCGAGTCATGTGACCATCGCCTCTGTGAGGCTCCCGCATCACATGACCACTCCCTCCTCCTCCTCCCCCACCCCAATCAGGCCCTTGGGTCATGTGACCTTCCCCCCCCCTCCTCATATCACCTCCAGCAGCAGCTCTGGGGGTCACGTGATGGTGGCTCCTCCCACCTCGTGGTTGTGGGGGGGGCGGGGCCGGAGCGGGAAATAAAGATGGCGGAATGGACCTGGAGTTGGGGGAGGGGCAATGGGAGGGGTCATACTGGTCTATACTGGTATCTGTGGGGCCCATACTGGTCCTTACTGGGGCTCATACGGGTCTTTACTGGGCTCCCTGGGGCTTATACTGGTCCATACTGTGATTCCTGGGGTTCATACTGGTCCTTACTGGTCAATACTGGGATTCCCTGGGGACCATACAGGTCCTTACTGGGGCTCATACTGGTCCTTACTGGGATCCCTGGGGCTCATATTGGTCCTTACTGGGATGCCTAGAGCCCATACTGGTCCCTACTGGGCTCCCTGTGACTCATACTGGTCTTTACTGGGCTCCCTAGGGCCCATACTGGTCCTTACTGGGCTCCCTGGGGCGCCTCCCATAGACTTTAATGGAGCCCTAGGCCACGCCCCCTCCCGTAGACTCTAATGGGGCCCTAAGACACGCCCCCTTCCTTAGACTCTAATGGGGACTTAACCCATATCCCCTCCCATAGACTCTAATGGGGACTTAAGCCACGCCTTCCATACACTCTTATGGAGCCCTAAGCCACGCCCCCTCCCATAGACGCTAATGGGGACTTAAGCCGTATTCACTCCCATAGACTTTAATGGAGCCGTAAGCCACGCCCCCTCCCATAGACTCTAATGGAGCCCTAAGCCACGCCCCCTCCCATAGACTTCAATGGGCACTTAACCCGTATTCACTCCCATAGACTTTAATGGAGCCTTAAGCCACGCCCCCTCCCTAAGACTTCAATGGGGACTTAACCCTGGGGCTCACACTGGTCCTTACTGGGATCCCTGGGGCTCATACTGGTCCTTACTGGTTCCCTATTGGGTTCAAAATGGAAGCGAAAGGGGAGAAAATGGCGGAAGGTGAAGGGAAAGGAGGTAAAAATGAGAGGAAAAAAAGGATAAAAATGAGGGGAAAAAGATGAAAATTTGAGTAAAATTTGAAAGGAAAGTGAATGAAGAGGAGAAATTCTTGAGGGAAAATGGTGGAAAGTGATGAAAAAGTCGTTAAAATGAGGAAATTGGGAGGAAAAAGCTGAAAATTGAGTGAGAAATGAAGAAATTAAGAAAGAAAATGGTTGAAAGGGAGGAAAAAAAGAGTAAAAAAAAGGCAGAAAAACAGAAGGAAAATGGGTTGAAAAGATGAAAATTCAGTTAAAAGGAAGAAATGAGAGAAAAAAGTGGTTTAAATAGTGAATTTTCCAGGAAAAAAAGTAGAAAATATGTTTAAAATGATAAAAAAGTAAAGAAATGAGGAAAGAAAATGGTTTAAATGATGAAAATTCAGTAAAAAAGGAGGAAATGAGGAAGGAAAATGGTTTAAATCCTGAAAAATGAGTTAAAAAGTGAGAAATTTGTTAATAAAATGGTTGAAAATGACGGAAATTGAGTGAAAAAGGAGCAAATGAGGAAAGAAAACGATTTAAAAGCATAAAATTTCAGTGAAAAAGGCAGAAAAATGCATAGAAATGGGTTAAAATGAGGAAAATTCGGTGAAAAATAAAGGAGAAAATCCATTAAAATCATTTAGAAGAATAAAAATTCAGTGAAAACGATAAAAAGTCATTAAAATGTCTCAAGAAAATGATGTAAAATGATGAAAATTGAGTGAAAAAGGTGGAAGATGTGAAGAAAACGGTTGAAAAGGGTGAAAATTGAGGGAAAAAAGTGGGAAAAGAGGCAGGAAAAGGGTTAAAAATGAGGAAACCTGAGGGAAAAAAGTGGGAAAAGAGGCAGGAAAAGGGTTAAAAATTATGAAAATGGAGGAAAAGGTGAAGGAAATGGTGGAAAATTGGGGAAGAAAAGGAGGAAATTGGTTCAAAATGGAGGAAATTGGGGGAAAAAAGGAGTTGTTTGGTTCAAAATGGAGGAAATTGGGGGGAAAAGAGGAGGAAATTGGATCAAAATGGAGGAAATTGGGGGGAAAAGAGGAAGAAATTGGTTCAAAATGGAGGAAAAAAATGGGTCTCCCCCCCTAAAACCTCAATTTTAAGCGAATTTTACGGATTTTAGGGCTTTTATTAGTTAAAAAAAAAAGGGATCCCTGAGGGGGAAGTCGGGCCCTATGGGGCAGGACCTATAGATCTATAGGGGGAGGATGGATTCGGGACCTAGAGGAGGACGAGGGAAGCACCGAGAGGCCGTTTTGAGGAGGAAAACGTCGCCGAAGCCAACCCAGACGCCATTTTGGGGCCTTCAGGAGTCGCCCAGAAGCCATTTTGGGTATAAGAACCTCCATTTCGAGGCCTCCGGGTTGGACTTGGGGCCTGAGGTGAAGCTCTCGGAAGCCATTTTGAAGAGGAAGGCGCTACCCGGAGGCCACTTTGAGGAGGAAGACGGCTCCGAACGCGACCCGGAGGCCATTTTGAAGAGGAAGGCGCTTCCCGGACGCCGTTTTGAAGAGGAAGGCGGCGCCGCACTCAACCCGGAGGCCATTTTGAGCAGGAAGGAGGTTACCAGAAGTGGACTTTTCAGGCTTGAGGCGGCTCCTCGAGGCCGCGGAGGGCGAGGAGGAGGGTGATGGGGCAGTGGTCGCTGCCCAGGACGCGCTGGCGGATCTTGCTGTCGCACAGGGCCGGGCGGAGGCGGCGGGAGAGGACGAAGTAGTCCAGGCGCCAGCCCACGTTGCGCTCCCGGGCGCCCCCCAGGTAGGTCCAGAAGGTGTAGGCGTGAGGGACCTGTGAGGGGGGAGCAGGGGGGAAAGGAGGGCTCAGGCGCCATGTTGAGCGAGAAAACGGCACAAAAATCCTCCATTTTGAGGCCTTTAGGATGGATTTAGGGCCTAGGAGGGCAATAGAAGCCAATGGGACCCATAGAGACTAATGGGACCCATAGAGAGCAATGGGACCCATAGAGAGCAATGGGACCCATAGAGAGCAATGGGACCCATAGAGAGCAATGGGACCCATAGAGAGCAATGGGACCCATAGAGACCAATGGGACCCATAGAGAGCAATGGGACCCATAGAGAGCAATGGGACCCATAGAGACCAATGGGACCCCAATAGGAGCCAATGGGAGCCCAATAGGAGCCAATGGGAGCCCAATAGGAGCCAATGGGAGCCCAATAGGAGCCAATGGGAGCCCAATAGGAGCCAATGGGAGCCCAATAGGAGCCAATGGGAGCCCAATAGGAGCCAATGGGAGCCCAATAGGAGCCAATGGGAGCCCAATAGAAAGCAATGGGAGCCCAATAGAAAGCAATGGGAGCTCCATTTTGAGCAGGAACAAGATAGAAAAATGCGGTTTTGGCCCTACCTGAGGGTAAAGATGGCGGAAGGAGTCGAGGAAGCCGGCGTCCAGCAGGGCCCCGAAGCCGTCGCGCTCCTCCGTGGTGAAGCCGGGCCGAACGTCGGTTCTGCTTGGGGTGGCGGAGGTCTATCTCGCCGTGGGCCACGTTGAGGTCGCCGCAGAGGGCCACGGGCTTGAGGGCGTCCAGGCGGCCCAGGAATTGGCGGAAGGAGACGTCCCAGCGCTGCCGGTAGGCCAGCCGCACCAGGCCCCGCCCGGAGTTGGGGACGTAGGCCGAGACCACGTAGAGGGAGGGGAACTCGGCCACGATCACGCGGCCCTCGCCGTCGTGCTCCTCCTCACCTGCAAAAGTGGAGGCATTGGGTCCCATTGGCTCCTATGGGGCCCCCATTGGCTTCTATGGAGTCCCCATTGGTTCCTATTGGGTCCCATTGGCTTCTATTGGGTCCCATTGGCTCCCATTGGGCACCCATTGCCTCCCATTGGGCTCCCATTGGCTCCCATTGCCATCTATTGGGTCCCCATTGGTTCCTATGGAGTCCCCATTGCCTTCTATTGGGCTCCCATTGCCTTCTATTGGGCTCCCATTGCCTTCTATTGGGCTCCCATTGCCTTCTATTGGGCTCCCATTGCCTTCTATTGGGCTCCCATTGCCTTCTATTGGGCTCCCATTGCCTTCTATTGGGCTCCCATTAGGTCCCATTGATTCCTATTAGGTCCCATTGGCTCCTATTGGGCCCCCATTGGCTCCTATTGGGCCCCCATTGGCTCCTATTGGGCCCCCATTGGCCTCTATTGGGCCCCCATTGGCCTCTATTGGGCTCCCACTGGTTCCTATGGAGTCCCCACTGGTTCCTATGGAGTCCCCACTGGTTCCTATGGAGTCCCATTGGCTTCTATTGTGCTCCCATTGCCTCCTATTGGGCTCCCATTGCCTCCTATTGGGCTCCCATTGCCTCCTATTGGGCTCCCATTGCCTCCTATTAAGCCACTTAGGTCTCCCAAGGCGAAGCCTTCCGGGTCCGAGGGGTGAGTTAGGAGTCCGAGGGGTCACTTATGGGTCCGAGGGGTGAGTTAGGGGTCTCGGGGGCCACTCACCGATGCCGTAGGTGACCCGGAGGGGCTCGGTGCGGGCCAGCAGCCCCACCCCGCTGTAGCCCGGCTTGTCCTTGGGGGAGGCCCAGTACTGGTGGGGCAGGGAGGGCAGGTCCCGCAGCTCGGGGGGCACCGAGCCCGCCCCACACTTGGTCTCCTGCAGGCACAGCACGTCCGGAGCCTCCTCCTGGATCCACTGAGGGGGGTTAGGGGGAGAGGTTAGGGGTCTCTATGGGTCACTATGGGTCCCTATAAGTCTCTATGAGTCTCTATGGCGTCTCTATGAGACTCTATGGGATCCCTATGAGTCTCTATGGGGTCTCTATGGGGCCCCTATGGGCTCTCTATGAGTCTCTATGGATCCCAATGTGCCTCTATGGGGTCCCTATGGTGCCTCTATGGGGTCCCTATGAGTCCCCTATGGGTCTCTATGTGTCTCTATGGGATCCCTATGTGTCTCTATGGGATCCCTATGGGGTCCCTATGAGTCTCTATGGGATCCCTATGGGGTCCCTATGAGTCTCTATGGGATCCCTATGGGGTCCCTATGGGATCCCTGAGTCCCCTATGACTCTCTATGGGCCCCTATGAGTCTCTATGAGTCCCTAGGGGGTCCCTATGAGTCTCTATGGGGTCCCTATGGGGTCTCTATAGGGTCTCTATGGGGCCCCTATGAGTCTCTATGGGGTCCCTATGACCTCGGTGCTCACCCCATTCCTGCCCCCCATATTGCCTCAGTGCAACCACATTTCCATCCCCCCCGACCCTAAACTTTGGTTCCGCCTCCCTTTGGCTCCCCCTATGAGTCTCTATAGGTCTCTATGGGTCTCTATGTGAGTCTATGAGTCCCTATGGTTCCCTATGGGTCTCTATGGTTCCCTATGGGTCTCTATGGGTTTGTATGGGTCCATATGGGTTTGTATGGGTCCATATGGGTCCCTATGGGTCTCTATTGATCCCCTCTTACCTTCAGCCCCCCCTTGCGCACCCAGGCCCTCAGCCCGTCCACGTTCCACGAGGTCACCTTGAGGTCGAAGCGCTGCCCGCCGGGCGACTCCTGCCGATCGGGGGGGTCCTCGTAGGTCGCCGCCTCCTCCCGCCCCGACTTGGCGGGACGCCGGCCTGTTAGGGGAGGGGGGGAGGAAACTGGGAGGCACTGGGGGGCACTGGGAGGGGATTGGGAGGGACTGGGAGGGTCCCATTGGCCTCTATTGGGACCCATTGGTTTCTATAGGGTCCCATTGGTCTCTATTGGGACCCATTGATTCTATTGGGTCCCATTGGTTTCTATGGAGTCCCCATTGATTCCTATCAGCTCCCATTGGCTTCTATTGGGCTCCCATTGCCTTCTATTGGGTCTCTATGGTTCCCATTGGCTCCCATTGGGCTCCCATTGCCCCCTATTGGGTCTCTATGGGTCTCATTGGCTCCTATTGGGCTCCCATTGGCTCCTACTGGGTCTCTATGGTTCCCATTGGCTCCTATTGGGTCCCATTGGCTCCTATTGGGTCCCATTGGCTCCTATTGGGTCCCATTGGCTCCTATTGGGTCCCATTGGGCTCCCATTGCCCTCTGTTGGGCTCCCATTGCCCTCTATTGGGTCTCTATGGGTCTCATTGGCTTCTATTGGGTCCCATTGGTCTCTATTGGGTCCCATTGGCTTCTATTGGGTCCCATTGCCCTCTATTGGGTCTCTATGGGTCCCATTGGCTTCTATTGGGTCCCATTGCCCTCTATTGGGTCTCTATGGGTCCCATTGGCTCCTATTGGGTCCCATTGGGCTCCCGTTGGGTCCTATTGGGCTCCCGTTGGGTCCTATTGGGTCTCTATGGGTCCCATTGCCCTCTATTGGGTCCCATTGCCCTCTATTGGGTCCCATTGCCCTCTATTGGGTCCCATTGCCCTCTATTGGGTCTCTATGGGTCCCATTGGCTTCTATTGGGTCTCTATGGGTCTCATTGGCTTCTATTGGATCCCATTGATCCCTGTTGGGTCCCATTGATCCCTATTGGGTCCCATTGGCTCCTATTGGGTCCCATTGATCCCTACTGGGTCACTCACCTGCCTCCTCTCCAGCCTCCCCTTCCGCCTCCTTCTTGCTGCGTTTGGGCATGGAGGCCGATCAATCGGGGGCTCCGAGCCGATCGATCGGGGCCTGGAGAGGCTCAGTCGAGCCCGGAGCTGATCGATCGGGGCCTGGAGGGAATCAATCAGCCCCCAAAGGGGATCAATCAGCCTCCAAACCCAACCAAGGATAGCTTGAAGTGGATCAATCAGGGTCTGAAGCGGATCGATCGCCCCTGACGTGGATCAATAGCCCTTTAAACCTTATCGATCTCCCCCAAACCTTATCGATCGAGCCCCAAAGCTGATCAGTTCCACTTGAACCTTATCGATCACCACTCAAACCTTATCGATCAAGTCCCAGACCTTCTCGATCACCACTCAAGCCTTATCGATCAAGTCCCAAACCTCATCGATCACCCCCCAAACCTAATCAATTCCACTTAAACCTGATCGATCACTCATTAAACCTTATCGATCAAGCCCCAAGCCTTACGGATCACCCTCCAGCCTTATCAATTCCACTTCAACCTGGTCAATCACCCCTTAAACCTTATTGATCAAGTCCCAGACCTTAACGATCACCACTCAAAGCTTATTAATCACTCCCAGACCTTATCGATTACACTTAAACCTTATCAATCACTCCCAAACCTCATGAATTCCACTTAAACCTTATCGATCACCCCCCAACCTGATCAATCAGCCCCAAATGTTATTGATCACCCTCCAACCTTATTAGTCAAGCCCCAAACCCAATTGATCACCCCCAAACCTGATTAATTCCACTCAAACCTTATCAATCACCCCCAGGCCTGATCAATCAGCCCTTAAACCTGATTGATCCCCCTCAAATCTTATCAATCACCACCCAAACCTGATTGATCACCCTCCAAACCTTATCAATTCCACTTTAGCCTTATCAGTTCTACTTAAGCCTTATCAATCAGCCCTTAAGCCTGATCAATTCCCCTCAAACCGGATCGATCAGCTCTCAAACCTGATCAATCGAGCCCCAAACCTGATCCATTCCCCTTAAACCTTATCGATCAAGCCCCAAATCTCATCGATTGCCCTCCAAGCCTTATTGATTCCACTCCAACCTTATTGATCAGCCCTTAAACCTTATTAATCAACCCCAAACCTTATCAATCACCAGTCAAACCTTAGAGATCACCCTCCGACCTTATCGATTCCACTTTAACCTGATTGATCGCTCCTTCAGCCTTATCGATCAAGTCCCAAACCTGATCCGTTCCCCCTTAAACCTTATCGATCAAGCCCCATACCTTATCGATCAAGTCCCAAACCTCATAAATTACACTTAAACCTTTATTGATCAAGCCCCAAACCTTATCGATCACCACTCAAACCTTATCGATCAAGCCCCAGACCACATTAATCAGCCCTTAAACCTTATTGATCACCCCCAACCTGATCAATCAGCCCCCAAACGTTATTGATCACCCTCCGACCTTATCAATGAAGCCCCAAACCGTATTGATCAAGCCCCAAACCTCATGAATTCTACTTAAGCCTTATCGATCACCCTCAGGCCTTATTGATCAAGTCTGAAACCTTATCGATCACCCTCCAACCTTATCAATCAGCCCTTAAACCATATCGATCAAGTCCCAGACCTTATCGATCAAGTCCCAGACCTTATCGATCAAGTCCCAGACCTTATCGATCACCCAAGCCTTATCGATCGAGCCCCAAACCTTATCAATTGCAGTTAAACCTGATCGATCACTCCTTCAACCTTATCGATCAAACCCAAAACCTTATCGATCGAGCCCCAAACCTGATTGATTCCATTCAAACCTGATCAATCACCCCCGAGCCTTAAACCTTATTGATTATCTCCCAGACCTTATCGGTCGCCCTCCAACCTTATTGGTCACGTCCCAGACCTTATCGATCACCCCCAAGCCTTATTGATCACCACTCAAACCTTATCGATCGAGTCCCAGACCTTATTGATCGAGTCCCAACCCTTATTGATCAAGTCCCAGACCTTATCAGTCAAGCCCCAACCCTTATTGATCGAGTCCCAGACCTTATCGATCAAGCCCCAACCCTTATTGATCAAGTCCCAACCCTTATTGATCAAGTCCCAGACCTTATCCATCAAACCCCAACCCTTATTGATCGAGTCCCAGACCTTATCGATCAAGCCCCAACCCTTATTGATCAAGTCCCAGACCTTATCAATCAAGCCCCAACCCTTATTGATCAAGTCCCAGACCTTATCAATCAAGCCCCAGCCCTTATTGATCAAGTCCCAGACCTTATCAATCAAGCCCCAACCCTTATTGATCGAGTCCCAGACCTTATTGATCACCCTCCAACCTTATCCATCTCTCCAAACCTGATCGATTCCATTCAAACCTCATCCATCTCTCCCAACCTGATCGACTCCATTCAAACCTTATCAATCCCCCTCAAGCCTTATCAATCGCCCCCCAAGCCCCTTATTCACCCCCCAAACCCTTCTCGACCAACCCCCCTCCCTCTTCGGCCTTATCAATCGCTCCCAACCCTCATCGATCCCCCAAACCCTCATCGATCCCCCAAAAACCTCGTCCATCCCCCTCCAACCCTATAAATTCCGCTCCAACCTTATAAATTCCGCTCCAACCTTATGAATTACACTCAAGCCTCATCCGTTCCCCTCCAGCTTATAAATAACACTCGAACCTGATCGATCAGCCCTCAACACTTATCGATTTTCCCCTCAAACCCTCCCCCCCCCCCATCTCCATCCCCTTTAAACCTGATCAATCGCCTCCCCACGCGCTACTTCCGGTCCCGGCAACCGGAACCGGAAGTCACCTCTCCCTCCCTCCTCCTCCTCCCCTTGCTTTTTCCCTTATGGGCTCTTCCCGCCCTCTCCTCCTTTCGCTTCCGCCCAGGCGGCTGAGGGGGGGGAGGCCGGAAGTGACGTCACGCGCCGCCATGCCGGCCGTGCTGGGGCTGGAGGGCTCGGCCAACAAGGTCGGAGCCGGGATCGTCCGCGATGGGGAGATCCTCAGCAACCGCAGAGAGACCTTCCTCACGCCCCCGGGAAGCGGTGAGACCCCCATTGGCTTCTATGGGTCCCAGTGATTCCTATTAGTTCCCATTGGTTTCTATGGGTCCCATTGGTTTCTATGGGTCCCATTGGTTCCTGTGGGTTCTCATTGCTCTCTATGGGTTCCATTGGTTTCTATTGGGTCCCATTGTTCTCTATGGGTCCCATTGCTTTCTATGGGTCCCATTGGTCTCTATGAATCCCATTGGTTTCTGTTGGTCCCATGGGTCTCTATTGGTTCCATTGGTTTCTATGGGTCCCATTGGTTCCTGTGGGTTCTCATTGCTCTCTCTGGGTCCCATTGGTTTCTATAGGTTCCATTGGTTTCTATAGGTTCCATTGGTTTCTATAGGTTCCATTGGTTTCTATAGGTCCCATTGGTTTCTATAGGTCCCATTGGTTTCTATTAGGTCCCATTGGTTTCTATAGGTCCCATTGGTTTCTATTGGGTCCCATTGGTTTCTATTGGGTCCCATTGGTTTCTATTGGGTCCCATTAGTTTCTATTGGGTCCCATTGGTTTCTATGGGTCCCATTGGTTTCTATTGGGTCCCATTGGTTTCTATTGGGTCCCATTGATTCCTATTAGTTCCCATTGGCTTCTATGGGTCCCATTGGCTTCTATGGGTCCCATTGGCTTCTATGGGTCCCATTGGCTTCTATGGGTCCCATTGGCTTCTATGGGTCCCATTGGCTTCTATGGGTCCCATTGGCTTCTATGGGTCCCATTGCTCTCTATGGGTCCCATTGCTCTCTATGGGTCCCATTGCTCTCTATGGGTCCCATTGCTCTCTATGGGTCCCATTGCTCTCTATGGGTCCCATTGGCTTCTATTGGGTCCCATTATCCCCTATGGGTCCCATTATCCCCTATGGGTCCCATTATCCCCTATGGGTCCCATTATCCCCTATGGGTCCCATTATCCCCTATGGGTCCCATTATCCCCTATGGGTCCCATTATCCCCTATGGGTCCCATTATCCCCTATGGGTCCCATTATCCCCTATGGGTCCCATTATCCCCTATGGGTCCCATTATCCCCTATGGGTCCCATTATCCCCTATGGGTCCCATTATCCCCTATGGGTCCCATTATCCCCTATGGGTCCCATTATCCCCTATGGGTCCCATTGGTTTCTGTGGTTCCCATTATCCCCTATGGGTCCCATTGGTTTCTGTGGTTCCCATTGGTTTGTATTGGGTCCCATTGGTTTGTATTGGGTCCCATTGGTTTGTATTGGGTCCCATTGGTTTGTATTGGGTCCCATTGGTTTCCATTGGTCTCTATTGGGTCCCATTGGTCTCTATGGGTCCCATTGGAGCAACTGTGATGGGACTGGAAGGGGATTGGGAGCAACTAGGAGATACTGGGAGGGGCTTGGGAGCAACTGGGAGGGGACTGGGATGCAGTGGGAAGGGATTAGAGGGATTGAGATGTACTAGGAGGCACTGGGAAGGGACTGGGATGTACTGGGAAGGACTTGAAAGCAACTGGGAGGGACTTGAGAGCAATTGGGAGGGAACTCGGTTAAACTGGGAGAGGACTGGAAGGGACTGGTATATACTGGGAGGGACTGGGAAGGGTTGAGAGGAACTGGGAGGGACTGGGAGGGACTTGAGAGCAACTGGGAGGGGACTGGGAGGGACTGGGAAGAAATTCAGAGCATCTGGGATGTACTGGGAGGGACTTGAGAGCAACTGAGAAGAACTGGGGAGGGACTGGGAGGCACTGGGGGTGGTCCATACTGGTCTATACTGGTCCATACTGGTTTCTACTGGTCTGTACTGGTGCCAGGCTTCGCCCCAGGCCCCACCAGCCGCCACCACCGCCGAGTGCTGCTGGACCTCATCTCGGGGGCCCTGAAGGATGCTGGGATGGAGCCGCGGGACCTGGACGCCATCGCCTTCACCCGAGGTAATTAAGTGCCTAATTAACCCCTGACCAGGTCTTAATGAGTGGCTGATTAGCCCTTAATTGGCTTGTGGGGAATGGGGACTCAGGCTGGGTCCTAGTGCTCTCCCAGTCCATAGAGAGCATCAATGGGTCCCTATGGGAGGCTCAGTGGGTCATGTGACCTGAGCATGTTCATTAAAGGCAGTTAAGAGGGCGACTCTGCTGGGTCCTAGTGCCCACCCAGCCCCTTATAAGGGCTCAGTGGGTCCCTATAGGGTGTCAGTGGGTCCCTATGGGGGCTCAGTGGGTCACGTGACCTTAGCATGTTCATTAAGGGCACTTAGAGAGCGACTCTGCTGGGTCCTAGCGCCCACCCCAACCCCATATAAGGCCTCAATAGGTTCCTATAAGGGCTCAGTGGGTCCCTATAGGGTGTCAATGGGTCCCTATAAGACCTCAATAGGTCCCTATGGGGCCTCGGTGGGTCCCTATAAGACCTCAGTAGGTCCGTATGGGGCCTCAGTGGGTCCTTGTAGGGTCTGAATGGGTCATGTGACCTGAGCATGTTCATTAAGGGCACTTAGAGAGCGACTCTACTGGGTCCTAGCGCCCACCCCAACCCCATATAAGGGCTCAGGGGGTCCCTGTAGGGTGTCAATGGGTCCCTATGGGGGCTCAGTGGGTCACGTGACCTCAGCATGTTCATTAAGGCCACTTAGAGAGCAACTCCGCTGGGTCCTAGTGCCCTCCCCAGTCCTATATAAAGGCTCAGTGAGTCCCTCTAAGGGCTCAGTGGGTCTCTATAGGGCATCAATAGGTCCCTATAAGGCCTCAATAGGTCCCTATAGGACCTCAGTGGGTCCCTATAGGGTGTCAATAGGTCCCTATGGAGCCTCAGTGAGTCCCTATGTGGGCTCAGTGGGTCATGTGACCTGAGCATGTTCATTAAGGGCACTTAGAGAGCAACTCCGCTGGGTCCTAGTGCCCTCCCCAGCCCCTTATAAGGGCTCAGTGGGTCCCTATAAGGCCTCAATAGGTCCCTATAGGACCTCAGTGGGTCCCTATAGGGTGTCAATAGGTCCCTATGGAGCCTCAGTGAGTCCCTATGTGGGCTCAGTGGGTCATGTGACCTGAGCATGTTCATTAAGGGCACTTAGAGAGCGACTCCGCTGGGTCCTAGTGCCCTCCCCAGCCCCATATAAGGCCTCAATGGGTCCCTATGGGGCCTCAGTGGATCCTTATAAGGGCTCAGTGAGTCCCTATGGGGCTTCAATGGGTCACGTGACCTAAGCGTGTTCATTAAAGGCACTTAGAGGGCGACTCCACTGGGTCCTAGTGCCCACCCCAGCCCCATATAAGGGCTCAGTGGGTCCCTATAGAGACTAACTGGGTCCCTGTAGGATCCCAATGGGTCCCTCTAAGGGCTCAGTGGGTCCCCGTAAGGCCTCAGTAGGTCCCTATGGGGCCTCAGTGTGTCCATGTAGGGTCTGAATGGGTCATGTGACCTTAGTATGTTCATTAAGGGCACTTAGAGAGCGACTCCGCTGGGTCCTAGTGCCCTCCCCAGTCCTATATAAAGGCTCAGTGAGTCCCTCTAAGGGCTCAGTGGGTCTCTATAGGGCATCAATAGGTCCCTATAAGGCCTCAATAGGTCCCTATAGGACCTCAGTGGGTCCCTATAGGGTGTCAATAGGTCCCTATAGAGCCTCAGTGAGTCCCTACGTGGGCTCAGTGGGTCATGTGACCTGAGCATGTTCATTAAGGGCACTTAGAGAGCGACTCCGCTGGGTCCTAGTGCCCTCCCCAGCCCCATATAAGGCCTCAATGGGTCCCTATGGGGCCTCAGTGGATCCTTATAAGGGCTCAGTGAGTCCCTATGGGGCTTCAATGGGTCACGTGACCTAAGCGTGTTCATTAAAGGCACTTAGAGGGCGACTCCACTGGGTCCTAGAGCCCACCCCAGTCCCATATAAGGGCTCAGTGGGTCCCTATAGGGTGTATATGGGTCCATATAAGGCCTCAATAGGTCCCTATGGGGCCTCAATAGGTCCCTATAGGGGTCTCAATGGCTCCATATAAGGGCTGGTTGGGTCCCTATAAGGGCCGGGCGGGTCTCTATGGGTCCAGCCGTGTCCTTAGCGTGTGCTTCCGTGTCAGGGCCCGGCATGGGCTCCCCGCTGGCGGTGGTGGCCGTGGTGGCCCGGACGCTGGCCCAGCTGTGGGAGCTGCCCCTGCTGGGGGTCAACCACTGCGTGGGCCACATCGAGATGGGGCGGCTGCTCGGCCGGGCCCGGGACCCCGTGGTGCTCTACGTCAGCGGGGGGAACACCCAGGTGGGACTGGGAGGGACTGGGAGGGGTTTGGGGGGGACTGGGAGGGACTGGGGGGGAGTGGGAGAGGATTGGGACACACTGGGAGGAGCCTGGGAGGCTCTGGGAGGGGATTGGGGGGCACTGGGAGGGGACTTTGCTATACTGGGAGGGGACTGGATGGTACTGGGTTTCCCCCGACAGGTTCTGTGCTTCTCGCGCCGTCGCTACCGCATCCTGGGAGAGACCCTGGACCTGGCGCTGGGGAACTGCCTGGATCGCTTCGGGAGGGAACTGGGGGTACTGGGAGGCACTGGGAGGGGTTTGGGAGGGACTGGGAGGGGATTGGGGGGGACTGGGAAGGTCCCATTGTTTTCTATTGGGTCCCATTGTTTTCTATTGGGTCCCATTGTTTTCTATTGGGTCCCATTGGCTTCTATTGGGTCCCATTGGTCTCTATGGGTCCCATTGGTTTCTATTGGGTCCCGTTGGTTTCTATTGGGTCCCATTGGTTTCTGTTGGGTCCCATTGGTTTCTGTTGGGTCCCATTGGTTTCTATTGGGTCCCATTGGCTTCTATTGGGTCCCATTGGCTTCTATGGGGTCCCATTGGCTTCTATGGGGTCCCATTGGCTTCTATGGGGTCCCATTGGCTTCTATGGGGTCCCATTGGCTTCTATGGGGTCCCATTGGCTTCTATTGGGTCCCATTGGCTTCTATTGGGTCCCATTGGCTTCTATTGGGTCCCATTGGCTTCTATTGGGTCCCATTGGTTCCTATTGGTCCCGTTGGTCTCTATTGGGTCCCATTGACTTCTATTGGGTCCCATTGACTTCTATTGGGTCCCATTGACTTCTATTGGGTCCCATTGGTCTCTATGGGTCCCATACTGGTCTATACTGGTCTCCCCAGGTCTCCAACGACCCCAGCCCCGGCTACAACATCGAGCTGCTGGCCCGCAAGTGAGTGGCGGCCCCCAAACCCCTCCTAATAGCCACAACCCCCCTTTCCTACCCCCTCAGCATCTTCCTAAGCCCCCTCAGGCTCTTGGTAGCCACCCCCCCCCCCACCCCGAGCTGGTAGCCACATGGGGGTGACCAGTAGCCACTTCTGAGCAGGGGCCGGCGCCTGCTGGAGCTGCCGTACGTGGTGAAGGGCCTGGACGTCTCCTTCTCGGGGCTCCTGTCCCACCTGCAGGTAGCCACCGCTAGAAAACCTGTAGCCCCCTACATATAGGGGGCTGGGACCCACATCTAGGGCTCAGGGACCCACTTATGGGGCTTCCCCCCAACCACAGGCTGTGACCCCCAAGCTACTGGAGTCCGGGGAGGCGACTGCTGAGGACCTGTGCTTCTCCCTGCAGGTAGTGGGGCTACCAAGATGGCCGGGGGGGCTACCAAGATGGCGGAGGGGGCTACCAAGTTGTCAGGTGGCTTCTCGAGTGGCTTTGTGGCCACTCTGAGGGGGTGGGTGGCTACTGAAGGAGCTCCCAAAGGGGTCTGGGTGGCCATTGAAGGGGTCGGTTGGCTACGGGGAGGGGGTGGTGGCCACCCCAGGGGGTTTGGTAGCCACCCCAGGGTCCCGGTTGCTAGGAGACGGCCTTCGCCATGATGTCGGAGGTGTCGGAGCGGGCGCTGGCGCTGGCAGGGAGCAAGGAGCTGCTGCTGGTCGGGGGCGTCGCCTGTGAGTAAAGGGTTAAGGGGGCGGGGCCTCCTTCCCCATAGAGTTCAATGGAGGGGGGGGGTGGCTTCATCTCCCATGGACTTTAATGGAGGGAATGGGGTCTCCTTCCCCATAGAGTCTAATGGAGGGGGCGTGGCTTAGGCTCCCATAGACTTTAATAGGAGGGGCGTGGCTTCTGCTCCCATAGACTTTAATGGAGGGGGCGTGGCCTTCTTCCCCATAGACTCCAATGGAGGGAGCTTGGGTTAAGTCCCCATAGATTCTAATAGAGGGAGTTTGGCTTAAGCTCCCATAGACTTTAATGGAGGGGGCGTGGCTTCACTCCCCATAGACTTTAATAGGAGGGGGCGTGGCTTCACTCCTTATAGGCTATAATGGAGACAACAGGGCTTCAGCTCCCATAGACTTTAATGGAGGGGGCGTGGCTTCACTCCCCATAGAGTCCAATGGAGGGGGCGTGGCTTAAGTCCCCATATACTCTAATGGAGAGAACAGGGCTTAAGCTCCCATAGACCTTAATGGAAGAGGAGTGGCCTTCAGCTCCCATAGACTTTAATAGGAGGGGGCGTGGCTTCACTCCCCATAGAGTCCAATGGAGGGGGGCGTGGCTTAAGTCCCCATATACTCTAATGGAGAGAACAGGGCTTAAGCTCCCATAGACCTTAATGGAAGAGGAGTGGCCTTCAGCTCCCATAGACTTTAATAGGAGGGGGCGTGGCTTCAGCTCCCATAGAGTCCAATGCTGGGAGAGCACTTATGGGGCAGAGAGGGTCACTTATGGGGCTCCCCCCATTCTTCTCCTCCAGGTAACCATCGGCTCCAGGAGATGCTGAGGACCATGTGCAGCGCCCGGGGCGCCCGGCTCTGCCCCATAGACGACAGGTGGGGCTGGGACCCCTATATATAAGTGGGGGTGGGGGTCACATCTATGGGGCTGGGGCCCACATCTATGGGTCTGCATCCCCCCAGATATTGCGTGGACAACGGGGCCATGATCGCCCAGGCCGGATGGGAGATGCTGCGCGTGGGGCAGGTGACGGCGCTTGAGGACTCGGGGGTCACGCAGAGGTCAGACCCACATCTATGGGGCTGGGACCCACATCTGTGGGGCTGGGGGTCACATATAGGGGGGTTGGGGTCACATATAGGGGGGTGGGGGTCACATCTATGGAGCTGGGACCCACATCTATGGGGCTGGGGGTCACATCTAGGGGTCTGAGACCCACATCTATGGGGCTAAACCCCCCTTTAAACCCCCCCCCCCTCCCCCTTCTCTCTTTTCCAGGTACCGAACGGACGAGGTGGAAGTGACCTGGAGGGACTGAGAGGCCACGCCCCTTCCCCTTAAGCCACGCCCCCTCCACGCCATCCGGTCCCTATGGGCTTATATTAAGCCCTTAGGCCACGTCCTTGTTGCTCTATTAATTTGTATTGAGGCCTAAGCCACGCCCCCTCCCATAGACTCTAATGGAGCTTCAAGCCACACACTCTCCCATAGACTATAATGGAGCTTAAGCCACGCCCCCTCCCATAGACTCTAATGGAGCTTCAAGCCACACACTCTCCCATAGACTATAATGGAGCTTAAGCCACGCCCCCTCCCATAGACTCTAATGGAGCTTCAAGCCACACACTCTCCCATAGACTATAATGGAGCTTAAGCCACGCCCCCTCCCATAGACTCTAATGGAGCCTTAAGCCACGCCCCCTCCGATAGACTATAATGGGGGCTCGAGCCAAACATAATCTCCCATAGACTCTAATGGAGCTTCAAGCCACGCCCCCTCCCATAGATTCTAATGGAGCTTCAAGCCACACACTCTCCCATAGACTATAATGGAGCTTAAGCCACGCCCCCCCCATAGACTATAATGGGGGCTCGAGCCAAACACACTCTCCCATAGACTATAATGGGGGCTCGAGCCAAACACGATCTCCCATAGACTCTAATGGAGCTTCAAGCCACGCCCCCTCCCATAGACTATAATGGAACCTTAAGCCACGCCCCCTCCCATAGACTCTAATGGAGCCTTAAGCCACATCCACTCCCATAGACTCTAATGGAGCCTTAAGCCACATCCGCTCCCATAGACTCTAATGGAGCCTTAAGCCACATCCGCTCCCATAGACTCTAATGGAGCCTCAAGCCCCATTGACTTCAATGGAGCCATAAGCCACGCCCCCTCCATAGACTCCAATCAACCCTATGGGTTTCCCGGTTTCTATATAAACTCAGGGCTCTTTTCTAGCCACGCCCTTTATGCAAATGAGGTTGGGGAGGGGAGGATGGGGTGTTGGGAGGGGGTCACATCTAAGGGGGGTCTAGACCCACATCTATGGGGCTGAGACCCACATCGGACTTGGCTCTCTGGGTCCCTTTTATGCAAATGAGGTTGGAGGGTGGGGGGGGGGTTAGGGAGGAGAGGCGCAAAGGATTGTGGGAACGCGGAAGTGGAAGCGATGGAGGGTGAGGAAGAGCTGGGAGGGCATAGAATGGGGTCCCTGCCCCATAGATGGGGGTCTGAGCCCCCCTAAGTGTGTGGGTCTGTGCCCCATAGATACTCTGGGAGAGTCTGAGCCGTCGCCCTCCAGGGAGGAGGTGAGGGGGGGGGTGGGGGGGGCAGTTATGGGGCAGGAGGAGCCGCTTATGGGTCTGGGGGGGGTAGTTATGGGGCACTGGGGAGTCACTTATGGGTCTGGGGGAGTCACTTGTGGGGCACTGGGGGGTTAGTTATGGGGCTGGGGAGTCACTTATGGGACTGGAGATTGACTTATGGGGCAGGAGGAGTCACTTGTGGGTCTGGGGGGGGTAGTTATGGGGCACTGGGGAGTCACTTATGGGTCTGGGGGAGTCACTTATGGGCACTGGGGGGTTAGTTATGGGGCTGGGGAGTCACTTATGGGACTGGAGGAGCCGCTTATGGGGCAGGAGGAGTCACTTATGGGGCACTGGGGGGTTAGTTATGGGGCTGGGGAGTCACTTATGGGACTGGAGGAGTCACTTATGGGACTGGGGGGTTACTTATGGGGCAGGAGGAGTCACTTATGGGTCTGGGGGAGTCACTTATGGGGCACTGGGGGGTTAGTTATGGGGCTGGGAGTCACTTATGGGTCTGAGGGAGTCACTTATGGGGCAGTGGGGGGTTAGTTATGGGGCTGGGGAGTCACTTATGGGGCAGGAGGAGCCACTTATGGGACTGGGGAGTTACTTATGGGGCAGGAGGAGTCACTTATGGGGCAGTGGGGGTTAGTTATGGGGCTGGGGAGTCACTTATGGGACTGGAGATTGACTTATGGGGCAGGAGGAGTCACTTATGGGACTGGGGAGTTACTTATGGGGCAGGAGGAGTCACTTATGGGACTGGAGATTGACTTATGGGTCAGGGGGAGTGACTTATGGGGCTGGGAAGGTGACTTATGGGGCAGTGGGGAGGGGGCGCTTCCGGGTGTGGGGCGGCACTTCCGGTTTCTCCCCCTCAGGCCCCGCCCCTCGAGGCGGAACCCGACCCGGAGGAGCTGGCGGAGCTCAAGGTGAGTCACGTGACGCGGCGAGTCACGTGACGCGCGTAGCGCAAGGTTTCGTCTTTCTGTGATTCATGGTGGGGGCGGGGCTGGGCGGGCGATCACGTGACGGGGCTGAGGTCCGGGGGAGGAGCATCACGTGACACGCTCGGGGGAGGGGGGGGGGGGTTTGAGGAGGGGGAGCGAGTCATGTGACCTTCCCTCCCCCCCCACACCCCCCCCCCGCGCGCACGGTTCCTAGGAGCGGCGACTAGTTGCTAGGCGACGGGGCGCGTCACGTGACTCGCTTTGGGGCGGGCTCTGCCCCCCCCCCCCCTCGATCGGGGGGACGGAAATGAGTCACGTGACGCGCGCGTTGCTAGGCGACTAGCGGCGGCACGTGACTCGCCTGGGCGGGGGGGGGGAGCGGGGAAGGGGAGAAGAGTCACGTGACGCGCGCGGGGAGGGGGGCGCGTCGCTAGGCGACGGGGGGCGCGTCACGTGACTCCGGCGGGCGCTCCGCTGGGAGGAGGCAGAATCACGTGACGCTCTCGGGGGGGAAGCCGCGCGCGTTGCTAGGCAGCGGGGCGGGTCACGTGATTCTCTCTAGCGGGGGGGAAGCAGGGAGGAAAACCGCGGTCACGTGACGCTCGCGGGGAAGGGGGCGGGCGCGTTGCTAGGCGACGGGGGCGCCTCACGTGACGACGCTCCCTCTCTCTCCCCCTGGCGCGCGGTCACGTGATTGGGATAGGAGGGGGGAGAGACGCGTTGCTAGGGGAACCGGCGGGTCACGTGACGGCCGAGCCAACCGGAAGTGGGGAAGGGGGGGGAGGGGAATGTTGACTTTTTTTTGTTTTTTTTCCCCCGAAAAGGCGAAGTGACGTTGCTGGCGCTGGGCGCGGGGCGGGGCCTGCGGGAGAGGGCGGAGCTACTGGGGGGAGAGACCCCGAGGGCCTCCTGCAGGTCTGAGCCCCACAAGTGTGGGTCTGAGCTCTGTATGTGGGTCCCAGCCCCATAAGTGTGGGTCTGGGACACCTAGATGTGGGTCTCAGCCCCATAAGTGTGGGTCTGGGACCCATAAGTGTGGGTCTCGGAGCCCTAGATGTGGGTCCCAGCCCCATAAGTGTGGGTCCCGGAGCCCTAGATGTCACCCCCAGACCTCTACATGTGGGTCCCAGCCCCATAAGTGTGGGTCTTGGACCCTTATATGTGACCCCCAGCCCCATAAGTGTGGGTCTCGGAGCCCTAGATGTGGGTCCCAGACCCATAAGTGTGTATTTCAGAGTCCTAGATGTGGGTCCCAGCCCCATAAGTGTGGGTCTTGGACCCATAAGTGTGGGTCCCAGACTCCTATATGTGGGTCCCAGCCCCATAAGTGTGGGTCTGGGACACCTAGATGTGGGTCCCAGACCCATAAGTGTGGGTCCCAGAGCCCTATATGTGACCCCCAGCCCCTTAAGTGTGGGTCTCGGAGCCTTAGATGTGGGTCCCAGCCCCTTAAGTGTGGGTCCCAGAGCCCTAGATGTCACCCCCAGCCCCATAAGTGTGGGTCCCAGCCCCATAAGTGTGGGTCTCGGAGCCCTATATGTGACCCCCAGCCCCATAAGTGTGGGTCTGGGACACCTAGATGTGGGTCTCCGACCCATAAGTGTGGGTCCCAGCCCCATAAGTGTGGGTCTCGGACCCTTATATGAGACACTCAGCCCCATAAGTGTGTGTTTCAGAGTCCTAGATGTGGGTCCCAGCTCCATAAGTGTGGGTCCCAGACTCCTAGATGTGGGTCCCAGCCCCATAAGTGTGGGTCTCGGACCCTTATATCTGACCCCCAGCCCCATAAGTGTGGGTCTCGGAGCCCTAGATGTGGGTCCCAGACCCATAAGTGTGTGTTTCAGAGTCCTAGATGTGGGTCTGGGACACCTATATGTGGGTCCCAGCCCCATAAGTGTGGGTCTCGGACCCTTATATGTGACCCCCAGCCCCATAAGTGTGGGTCTGGGACACCTATATGTGGGTCTCCGACCCATAAGTGTGGGCCCCAGCCCCATAAGTGTGGGTCCCAGACTCCTATATGTGGGTCCCAGCCCCATAAGTGTGGGTCCCAGAGCCCTAGATGTCACCCCCAGACCTCTACATGTGACCCCCAGCCCCATAAGTGTGGGTCTGGGACCCTTATATGAGACCCTCAGCCCCATAAGTGTGGGTCTCGGAGCCCTAGATGTGGGTCCCAGACCCATAAGTGTGTATTTCAGAGTCCTAGATGTGGGTCCCAGCCCCATAAGTGTGGGTCTTGGACCCATAAGTGTGGGTCCCAGACTCCTATATGTGGGTCCCAGCCCCATAAGTGTGGGTCTGGGACACCTAGATGTGGGTCCCAGACCCATAAGTGTGGGTCCCAGAGCCCTATATGTGACCCCCAGCCCCTTAAGTGTGGGTCTCGGAGCCTTAGATGTGGGTCCCAGCCCCTTAAGTGTGGGTCCCAGAGCCCTAGATGTCACCCCCAGCCCCATAAGTGTGGGTCCCAGCCCCATAAGTGTGGGTCCCAGAGCCCTATATGTGACCCCCAGCCCCATAAGTGTGGGTCTGGGACACCTAGATGTGGGTCCCAGCCCCATAAGTGTGGGTCTCAGAGCCCTAGACGTGGGTTTCAGCCCCATAAGTGTGGGTCTCAGAGCCCTAGATGTCACCCCCAGAACTCTACATGTGGGTCCCAGACCCATAAGTGTGTGTTTCAGAGTCCTAGATGTGGGTCCCAGCCCATAAGTGTGGGTCTGGGACCCATAAGTGTGGGTCTCAGACCCATAAGTGTGGGTCTGGGACACCTATATGTGGGTCCCAGCCCCATAAGTGTGGGTCTCGGACCCTTATATGAGACCCTCAGCCCCATAAGTGTGTGTTTCAGAGTCCTAGATGTGGGTCCCAGCTCCATAAGTGTGGGTCCCAGACTCCTAGATGTGGGTCCCAGCCCCATAAGTGTGGGTCTCGGACCCTTATATCTGACCCCCAGCCCCATAAGTGTGGGTCTCGGAGCCCTAGATGTGGGTCCCAGACCCATAAGTGTGTGTTTCAGAGTCCTAGATGTGGGTCTGGGACACCTATATGTGGGTCCCAGACCCATAAGTGTGGGTCTCGGACCCTTATATGTGATCCCCAGCCCCATAAGTGTGGGTCTGGGACCCTTATATGTGACCCCCAGCCCCATAAGTGTGGGTCTGGGACACCTATATGTGGGTCCCAGACCCATAAGTGTGGGTCCCAGAGCCCTATATGTGACCCTCAGCCCCATAAGTGTGGGTTTGGGACACCTATATGTGGGTCCCAGACCCATAAGTGTGGGTCCCAGAGCCCTATATGTGACCCTCAGCCCCATAAGTGTGGGTTTGGGACACCTATATGTGGGTCCCAGACCCATAAGTGTGGGTCTCGGACCCTTATATGTGACCCCCAGCCCCATAAGTGTGGGTCTGGGACACCTATATGTGGGTCTCCGACCCATAAGTGTGGGCCCCAGCCCCATAAGTGTGGGTCCCAGACTCCTATATGTGGGTCCCAGCCCCATAAGTGTGGGTCCCAGAGCCCTAGATGTCACCCCCAGACCTCTACATGTGGGTCCCAGCCCCCTAAGTGTGCTTCTTCTCCCCCCCCCGTCCCAGGTCGCCCTCTTCCTCTCCCGCGCCGTGGGTCAGCGGTCGGCGGGCAGCTCCCTGGTGGCCCTGGCGGCCACCCTGCCCCCCTGCCGGCCCCACCTGCGCCGCTACTTGGGGGGCATCGCCCGCCGCCCCCCGGACTGGGCGGCCGTCCCCCGACACTACCAGGTAACCCGCCCCAGCGGCCGTGGGGCCGGACCCACAACCCTTCCCCGGGTGGGTCGCACGCCCTTTCTGTGGGTCCGACCCGTCTCTCTGCCCCCATAGCGGCTGTGCGGCCGGGGGGCGGCGCTGGCCCCGCTGCCCCGAGCCCTGCGGGACGCTCTGGCCGTGGCCTTCCGAGCCTTCGACCCCCACCAAGTGGCCAAGTACCGCGGGAGACCCGGCAAGGTGTGGGGCTGCCCCATAAGTGGACCCCCTGACCCGTAGATGTGACCCCCAGATCCTTATACGTGCTTCCCATTAACCTGTATGTGGGTCCCAGCCCCATAGATGGGGGCCCCGGCCCCTAATTAACCTCTTTACCCACCGCAGCGGAAACGAGGCCGGACGCGGCCCCTCCCTCCTCCGTGGAAGCGACAGAGACGGAGCAGGAAGGTGAGCATTTGGGAGTCGCTTCGAGGGGTTTGGTAGCCATTGGGCTCTATGGGTCCCATTGGCTTCTATGGGTCCCATTGGCTTCTATGGGTCCCATTGGCTTCTATTGGGTCCCATTGGCTTCTATTGGGTCCCATTGTTCTCTATGGTTCCCATTGGTTTCTATTGGTCGCATTGGGCTCTATGGGTCCCATTGATTCCTATTGGGTCCCATTGGTCTCTATGGGTCCTATTGGTTTCAATGGCTCCCATTGGTTCCTATTGGTTCCCATTGACTTCTGTTGCTCCCATTGGTTTCTATGAGTCCCATTGCTTTGTATTGGTTCCCATTGGTTCCTATTGGGTCCCATTGGTTTCTATGTGTCCTATTGTTTTCTATTGGATTCCATTGGTTTCTATTAGGTCCCATTGTTCTTTATGGGTCCTATTGGTCTCTATGGGTCCCATTGCTTCCTATTGAGTCCCATTGGTTCCTATTGAGTCCCATTGGTTCCTATTGAGTCCCATTGGTTCCTATTGAGTCCCATTGGTTCCTATTGGGTCCCATTGGTTCCTATTGAGTCCCTTTGGTTTCTATTGGTCCCATTGTTTTCTATGGGTCACATTGACTCCTATTGTGTCCCATTGGCTCCTATTGGGTCCCATTAGTTTCTATGGTTCCCATTGGTTTCTATTAGTTCCCATTGGACTCTATTGGGTCCCATTGGTTTCTATTGGTCCCATTGGTTTCTATTGGTCCCATTGGTTTCTATTGGTCCCATTGGTCTCTATGGGTCCCATTGGTCTCTATGGGTCCCATTGGTCTCTATGGGTCCCATTGGTCTCTATGGGTCCCATTGGTCTCTATTGGTCCCATTGGTCTCTATGGGTCCCATTCGTCTCTATTGGTCCCATTGGTTTCTATTGGGTCCCATTGGTCTCTATGGGTCCCATTGGTCTCTATGGGTCCCATTGGTCTCTATGGGTCCCATTGGTCTCTATTGGTTCCCATTGGTCTCTATTGGGTCCCATTGGTTTCTATTGAGTCCCATTGATCCCTATTGGTTCCCATTGACCCCTATTGGCCCCCATTGGTCTCTCTGGGTTCAGCAGCCATTTTGTGTTGTTTTGAAGCTCCTCCTCTTCCTCCCCAGCCCCCCCCTCCCCTCCCCCCCCTCCCTCTTCTCCCTCCGCTCCCTCGTCCGCCGCCTCCACATCCGGGACCCTCCGGACACCGTCCGAGCCCTCCTGGGCCGCAGGTGAGACCCCAAAATGGAGACACCTCCCCCTCCCCTCAAGCTCCGCCCCCAAGCCCCCTTAAGCCCCGCCCCTCACCCCCCATGTTTTCTCTCCCCTTCCCCCCAGGGATGCGGTCGGAGGCCCCGCCCCCCGCCTGCCCCCTCCCCCGACCTGGGAGCGGGAGCTGAGCCGAGGGGGCGTGGCCAGGACCCCCCCCAGGGTCACGTGGGAGCGGCTGATCGGTGAGTGACCCCCAAGTGACCCCAGGGCTGCTTTTTGACCCCTAAATGACTTCAGCGTAGCCTTGTCTGACCCCCAAGTGACCTCTTAAGGGACCCCAGTGTGACCCCTAAGCAACCCCATGACCCCCAAGTGACCTATAGGTGGCCTTCATGTGACCCAGGAGCAAGTCTGTGACCCCCAAGTGACCTCACTTGACCCATAAGTGGTCTCACCTTACCCTCTAGTGACCCCCATGTGACCCCCAAGTGACGTCACATGACCCCGAAGTGACCCCGAAGTGACTTCAAAGTGATCCCTCTGTGACCCCCAAGTGACCCCAGATGACCCCTAAGTGACCTCCAAATGGCCTTAATGTAACACCTAAGTGACCTCCAAGTGACCCAACGTGATCCCTAAGTGACCCCAAGTGACCCCCATGACTCCCAAGTGACCTCAATGTGACCCTTAGGTGACCCCCATGACCCCCAAGTGACCCCCAAGTAACCTCAATATGACCCCTAAGTGACCTCAGAGTGACCCCTAAGTGACCCCGTAACCCCCAAGTGTTGTCACATGACCCCTAAGTGACCCCAAGTGACCTCACATGACCCCCAAGTGACCTCAATGTGACCCCTAGGTGACCCCCAAGTGAACCCTAGGTGACCCCCAAGTGACCTCAGATGACCCCTAAGTGACCCAAAAGTGACTTCAATGTGACCCCTAAGTGACCCCCTAAGTGACCTCAATGTAACCCCTAAGTGACCCCCAAGTGACTATAATGTGACCCTTAAATGACCCCCAAGTGACTGTACTGTGACCCCTAAGTGACCCCCACGTGATCACATGCCACCTCAGTGACCCCCAAGTGACCTCACATGACCCCTAAGTGACCCCCAAGTGACCTCAATGTGACCCCTCAGTGACCCCCAAGTGACACCATGACCCCAAGTGACCTAACATGACCCCCGAGTGACCTCACATGACCCCTAAGTGACCCAAAGTACCCCCGTGACTCCAAAGTAACCTCAATGTGACCCCTAAATGACCTCAGAGTAACCCCTAAGTGACCCCGTGACCCCCAAGTGTTGTCACATGACCCCTAAGTGACCCCTAGGTGACCCCACATGACCCCCAAGTGACCTCAATGTGACCCCTAGGTGACCCCCACGTGACCCCCATAACCCCCAAGTGACCTCACATGACCCCTAAGTCACCCCCAAGTGACCTCAGTGTGACCCCCTAAATGACCTCCAAGTGACCTCCCATGCCCACTAAGTGACCCCCGAGTGACCCCACATGACCCCTAAGTGACCCCCTCAGTTGCCTGCAAGTCACCCTCAGGTGACCCCAAGTGACCCCCATGTGACCCCCTCAGTGACCAGCAAGTAACCCCATGACCCCTAAGTGACCTCCATGTGACCCCCTCAGTGACCTCCAAGTGACCCCTAAGTGACCCCTAAGTCACCCCCAAGTGACCTCAGTGTGACCCCCTAAGTGACCTCCAAGTGACCTCCCATGCCCACTAAGTGACCCCCGAGTGACCCCACATGACCCCTAAGTGACCCCCTCAGTTGCCTCCAAGTCACCCTCAGGTGACCCCAAGTGACCCCCATGTGACCCCCTCAGTGACCACCAAGTAACCCCATGACCCCTAAGTGACCTCCATGTGACCCCCTCAGTGACCCCCAAGTAACCCCATGACCCGAAGTAACCCCATGACCCCTAAGTGACCTCCATGTGACCCCCTAAGTGACCACCAAGTGACCCCTAAGTGACCTCCATGTGACCGCCAAGTGACCCCTCAGTGACCACACATGACCCCTAAGTGACCCCTAAGTCACCCCCAAGTGACCTCAGTGTGACCCCCTAAGTGACCTCCAAGTGACCCCCCATGCCCACTAAGTGACCCCTAAGTGACCCCTAAGTCACCATTAAGTCACCCCCAAGTGACCTCCATGTGACCCCTCAGTGACCACCAAGTAACCCCATGACCCCTCAGTGACCTCCATGTGACCCCCTCAGTGACCACCAAGTAACCCCATGACCACCAAGTAACCCCATGACCCCTAAGTGACCTCCATGTGACCCCCTCAGTGACCACCAAGTAACCCCATGACCCCAAGTAACCTCATGACCACCAAGTAACCCCAGGACCCCTCAGTGACCTCCATGTGACCCCCTCAGTGACCAGCAAGTAACCCCATGACCCCTCAGTGACCTCCATGTGACCCCTTCAGTGACCACCAAGTAACCCCATGACCCCAAGTAACCCTATGACCCCAAGTAACTCCATGACCCCTCAGTGACCTCCATGTGACCCCCTCAGTGACCAGCAAGTAACCCCATGACCCCAAGTAACCCCATGACCACCAAGTAACCCCATGACCCCTAAGTGACATCCATGTGACCCCCTCAGTGACCAGCAAGTAACCCCATGACCCCAAGTGACCCCTCAGTGACCAGCAAGTAACCCCTAAGTGACCTCCATGTGACCCCCAAGTGACCCCTCAGTGACCACACATGACCCCTAAGTGACCCCTAAGTCACCCCCAAGTGACCTCAGTGTGACCCCCTAAGTGACCTCCAAGTGACCCCCCATGCCCACTAAGTGACCCCTAAGTGACCCCTAAGTCACCCCCAAGTGACCTCCATGTGACCCCTCAGTGACCACCAAGTAACCCCATGACCCCTAAGTGACCTCCATGTGACCCCCTCAGTGACCACCAAGTAACCCCATGACCCCAAGTAACCCCATGACCACCAAGTAACCCCATGACCCCTAAGTGACCTCCATGTGACCCCTCAGTGACCTCCATGTGACCCCATGACCCCAAGTAACCCCATGACCCCAAGTAACCCCATGACCACCAAGTAACCCCAGGACCCCTAAGTGACCTCCATGTGACTCCTCAGTGACCACCAAGTAACCCCATGACCCCAAGTGACCCCTCAGTGACCACACATGACCCCTAAGTGACCCCTAAGTCACCCCCAAGTCACCTCAGTGTGACCCCCTAAGTGACCTCCAAGTGACCCCATGCCCACTAAGTGACCCCTAAGTCACCCCCAAGTGACCTCCATGTGACCTCTCAGTGACCACCAAGTAACCCCATGACCCCTAAGTGACCTCCATGTGACCCCCTCAGTGACCACCAAGTAACCCCATGACCCCAAGTAACCCCATGACCCCAAGTAACCCCATGACCCCTAAGTGACCTCCATGTGACCCCATGACCCCAAGTAACCCCATGACCCCCAAGTGACCCCTCAGTGACCACACATGACCCCTAAGTGACCCCTAAGTCACCCCCAAGTGACCTCCATGTGACCCCCTCAGTGACCACCAAGTAACCCCATGACCCCAAGTAACCCCATGACCCCCAAGTGACCTCCATGTGACCCCCTCAGTGACCACCAAGTAACCCCATGACCCCAAGTAACCCCATGACCCCAAGTAACCCCATGACCACCAAGTAACCCCAGGACCCCTAAGTGACCTCCATGTGACCCCCTCAGTGACCACCAAGTAACCCCATGACCCCAAGTAACCCCATGACCCCTAAGTGACCTCCATGTGACCCCTCAGTGACCACCAAGTAACCCCATGACCCCCAAGTGACCTCCATGTGACCCCTCAGTGACCACCAAGTAACCCCATGACCCCAAGTAACCCCAGGACCCCTAAGTGACCTCCATGTGACCCCATGACCCCAAGTAACCCCATGACCCCCAAGTGACCCCTCAGTGACCACACATGACCCCTAAGTGACCCCTAAGTCACCCCCAAGTGACCTCCATGTGACCCCTCAGTGACCACCAAGTAACCCCATGACACTAAGTAACCCCATGACCCCTAAGTGACCTCCATGTGACCCCTCAGTGACCACCAAGTAACCCCATGACACCAAGTAACCCCATGACCCCCAAGTGACCTCCATGTGACCCTCTCAGTGACCACCAAGTAACCCCATGACCCCAAGTAACCCCATGACCACCAAGTAACCCCATGACCCCAAGTAACGCCATGACCCCTAAGTGACCTCCATGTGACTCCTCAGTGACCACCAAGTAACCCCATGACCACCAAGTAACCCCATGACCCCTAAGTGACCTCCATGTGACCTCTCAGTGACCACCAAGTAACCCCATGACCACCAAGTAACCCCATGACCCCCAAGTAACGCCATGACCCCTCAGTGACCTCCATGTGACCCCCGAGTGACCCTGTGACCTCTCTCTGACCCCCCCCCTAGGCCGGAAGCAGGTTCCCCTGCAGGCTCTGGTGCGCAACCTGCGTTCCCTGTGTGTGGCCGGGCCCAGCCAGGCCTGTCTGCGCCGGGTGGAGCTGCGCCTCACCGACCCGGTAGGCATCACCCCTGCGACCGCCGGTCACCCCTCGGGCGGCCCCCTGGGGCCTAACTGGGAGGCCTGAGGGCTTAACGAGGCCTTAATTTAACGCAGGGAGCGATCGCCGGGTGCCGCCTCCCCCCCTCCCACTTCCTCCAGGCTCATAGGGCCCTGAGGGAGCCGGGTGAGTCCAGGCCCCGCCCACTCCCCCTCCCAAGCCCCGCCCACTCCCCCTCCCAAGCCCCGCCCACTCCCCCTCCCAGGCCCCGCCCAACCCTCTCTCTCTCTCTCTCTCTCGCTTCTCCCTTCCCAGTTCAGGACCCTCGGAGACGGCGACGCAGGTACTGGGGGAACTGGGAGGGGTCTCTAGGGGGTTTCTGTGGGGGCTCTATGGGTCTCTACGGGTCCCATTGGTCTCTATTGGGTCCCATTGGTCTCTATTCGTTCCCATTGATTTCTATTGGGTCCCATTGGTTTCTATTGGGTCCCATTAGTCTCTGTGGGTCCCATTGGTCTCTATTAGTCCCACTGGTCTCTATTGGGTCCCATTGGTATCTATGGTTCCCATTGGTTTCTATTGGGTCCCATTGGTTTCTATTGGGTCCCATTGGCCTCTATGAATCCCATTGGTTTCTATGGGTCCCATTGGTCTCTATGGGTCCCATTGGTTTCTATTGGGTCCCATTGGTTTCTATTGGGTCCCATTGGTATCTATGGTTCCCATTGGTTTCTATTGGGTCCCATTGGTTTCTATTGGGTCCCATTGGCCTCTATGAATCCCATTGGTTTCTATTGGGTCCCATTGGTTTCTATTGGGTCCCATTGGCTTCTATTGGGTCCCATTGGTTTCTATTGGGGTCCATTGGTTTCTATTGGGTCCCATTGCCTTCTATTGGTTCCCATTGGTCTCTATGGGTCCCATTGGTTTCTATTGGGTCCCATTGGCTTCTATTGGGTCCCATTGGCTTCTATTGGGTCCCATTGGTTTCTATTGAGTCCCATTAGTCTCTGTGGGTCCCATTGGTCTCTATTAGTCCCACTGGTCTCTATTGGTTCCCATTGCTTTCTATGGTTCCTATTGGTTTCTATTGGGTCCCATTGGTTTCTATGGGTGCCATTGGCTTCTATTGGTCCCATTGGCCTCTATGAATCCCATTGGCCTCTATTGGGTCCCATTGGTCTCTATGGGTCCCATTGGTCTCTATGGGTCCCATTGGTCTCTATGGGTCCCATTGGTCTCTATGGTTCCCATTGGTCTCTATGGGTCCCATTCGTCTCTATGGGTCCCATTGGTCTCTATGGGTCCCATTGGTCTCTATGGGTCCCATTGGTCTCTATGGTTCCCATTGGTCTCTATGGGTCCCATTGGTCTCTATGAGTCCCATTGGTCTCTATGGGTCCCATTAGTTTCTATGGGTCCCTGTGGGCTCTATGGGTCCCTCTGACCCCCCTGTCCCCCCCAGCCCACCGGCTCCACCCCCCGGGCTCCTCCAGGCCCTCTCAGTAGCTGCTCTGGGGGCCGCTCGGCTCCAGCCGCCCCTGCCGGGAGTGACCCACGTGCTGCTGCGCCGTGGGGTGCAGGTACGGGGGAACTCGGGGGGTGCACTCCTGGGACTGGGGGGGTGCACTTATGGGGCTTGGGGAGCACTTCTGGGGCAAGGAAGGACTTCGGGGGCTCGTATGGGGCTTCGGGGACACTTATGGGGCTGCTATGGGGTGTTTGGGGGTCACTCATGGGACAGAAGGAAGCACTTGGGGGGCTCGCGTGGGGCTTTTGGGGTCACTTATGGGGCAGGGAGGTCACTTGGGGGTCACTTAGGGGGAAGGGAGAGCACTCAAAGTACTAATTAGCACCTCAAGATGCCTCATTAAGACTAATTAGCGCTAATTGCAGGGGGGGGCGGGGCTGCTGGCCCTGCTCCTCGAGGCTCGGGCCGAGGCGGCTCCACTCAGGGTTTATGGGAGAGGTGATCCGGGGGGTCACGTGACTGCCCCACATGACCGGAAGTGCCTGCTGGAGGCGGCTCAGGAGCTGGAGGATGCGCTGAAGGTAAATATATATATATATAGAGAGAGAGTGTCATGTGATCTAGGTGGTCACATGACATGGGACTGAGCGAGGGGGGGAAGGCAGAATCACATGACTCACAGAGTTTCTCCCTATTCCCTGTCAAGGAGGATCCCGATGAGGTCGACACCTCCCTCAGTGACGTCATCTGGGACCTGGTGGAAAGAGGAGAGGAGGTGGGGACCCCCCCCAAGACCCCTCCATGTGACCCCCACACCCTTTTCCCCTCTCTCTATGGGGCTCTATGGGGCTCTATGGGGCTCTATGGGGCTCTATGGGGCTCTATGGGATCTCTATGGGGTCTATGGGTCTCTATGCACTCTGTGGCTTCTTTGGTTCTCATTGGTCTCTATGGGTCCCATTGGTTTCTATGAGTCCCATTGGTCTCTATGGGTCCCATTGGTTTCCATTGGGTCCCATTGGTTTCTATTGGTTCCCATTGATTCCTATTGGATCCCATTGGTCTCTATTGGGTCCCATTGGTCTCTATTGGGTCCCATTGGTCTCTATTGGGTCCCATTGGCTTCTATTGGGTCCCATTGACTTCTATTGGGTCCCATTGGCTTCTATTGGGTCCCATTGGTTTCCATTGGGTCCCATTGGTTTCCATTGGGTCCCATTGGTCTCTATTGGGTCCCATTGATTCCTATTGGATCCCATTGGTTTCTATGTGTTCCATTGGTCTCTATGGGTCCCATTAGCTTCTATTAGATCCCATTGGTCTCTATTGGGTCCCATTGGCTTCTATTGGGTCCCATTGGTCTCTATGGGTCCCATTGGCTTCTATTGGGTCCCATTGGTCTCTATTGGGTCTCATTGGTCTCTATTGGGTCCCATTGGTCTCTATGGGTCCCATTGGTTTCTATTGGGTCCCATTGGTCTCTATGGGTCCCATTGATTCCTATTGGATCCCACTGGTCTCTATGGATCCCACTGGTCTCTATGGATCCCATTGGTCTCTATGGGTCCCATTGGTTTCTATTGAGTCCCATTGGTCTCTATGGTTCCTATTGGTCTCTATGTGTCCCATTGATTCCTATTGGATCCCATTGGTTTCTATGGGTTCCCATTGTTCTTTATGGGTTCCCATTGTTCTCTATGGGTTCCCATTGGTTTCTATTGGGTCCCATTGGTTTCTATTAGGTCCCATTGGTTTCTATGGGTCCCATTGGTCTTTGTGGTTCCCATTGGTTTCTATTGGGTCCCATTGGTCTCTATGGGTCCCACTGGTTCCTATTCAGTCCCATTGCTCTCTATGTATCCCATAGGTCTCTATGGGTCCCTGTGGCTCCCTATGGATTCTATATGTCCCCGTGGGTCCCTCTAGGTGCAGACCCTGGTGGTCCTGAGCCCTCAGCCGGAGCTTCCGGAGGCTCTGGAGGCTCTGACCTGTCTGCGGCGCCGCCAGCTCCGACCCTGTCGCTTCATCAACGTCACCCCCAGCCCCACGGCGTGAGTGTCCGACCCCTAAATGTCACCCCCAAACCCCCCTGTGTGACCCCCCCAGCCCCCTAAGTGTGGGTCCCTGCCCCACAGCGAGCAGTGGGACTCCCGCACTGACACCATGACGGTCGCCGGATTCAACGAGTCTGTGCTCAGGTAGGACCCAGAGCATCCCCTTATGCCCTTATATGGCCTTGGGGGGGACTCCCCCTATGCCCTTATATGGCCTTGGAGACCTCCCGTGCCCTTATATGGTCATTAAGCCCTTATACTTCTTCCCTATGTCCATATATGGACTTGAGAGTTTCCCCCTCATGCCCTTATATGGACTTGAGAGTTTCCCCCTCATGCCCTTATATGGACATGAGGGGGGGGGTCTCCCCACACCCTTATATGGACTGTACTGATCCCTCTTATGCCCATATATGGATATTAACCCTTTCAACCCCCCTCCCCAAGCCCCTCTATGGCCCTTAAGCCCCTCCCTGATGCCCCTATATCGCCATTAACCCCTTCAACCCCACTCCCCACACCCCTATATGGCCCTTAAACCCCTCCCTGACGCCCCTACATGCCCATTAACCCCTTCCCGCCCAGGCTGGTGGCCCTGGGGGACGCCGGCCGCCTGGGGGCCGAGGTGGCCGCCTGCCCGGCTCGCTTCGGCCTGGGGCCTCCCCCCCCTCCCCCGCCTGAGCCGCTGGGACCTGCCGGAGCCCCTCCCCCGCCCCTGCCGGACAGGTGAGAGACCGGGATTAACTGGGATTAACTGGGATTTAAGGGTCTGGGAGGGGCCTAGGAGGGTCCTACAGCCCCATATATCTTAGTTATAAGTGGGATTAAGTGAGATTAAAGTGGGATTAGATAGGATTATATGGGATTATGTGGAAGTTAAAGGCCTGGGAGGACCCCGGGGTAGGTGTGAGGGCTTTATATCCCTTAGGATTAAGTGGGATTAGGTAAAATTAAATGGGATTATATTAGGTTAAAAGGGGTTTAAAGACCTGGGAGGGTCTAGGGGGGGTGGGAGGGGCTTGTATCCCTGGGGATTAACTGGGACTAACCGGGATTACCCAGCGGGGGCCGCCTGGTGCGGCTCTTCATCTCGTCCTCGGTGCGGGACATGGCCGGCGAGCGAGCGGCGCTGGTGCGGGCGGCTCTGCCCCGGCTGAGGGCGCGGGGAGCCCCCCGGGGCTTGCGGCTGCAGGAGGTGGAGCTGAGGTGGGGGCTGAGGGGCCCCGACCTCCAGAGGTGGGTCGCTGTGGGGCTCTACGGGGGCTCTATGGGGTCTCTATGTATCTCTGTGGGGCCTCTATAGGTCTCTATGGGGTCTCTGTGTGGTCTCTATGGGGGCTCCATGGGTCTATCTGAGTCCCTTTGATCCCTATTGGTTCCATTGGTTTCTATTGGATCTCATTGGTCTCTATTGGTCCCATTAATTTCTATTGGTTCCCATTGGTTTCTATTGGGTCCCATTGGTCTCTATGTTTCCCATTGGTCTCTATGGGTCCCATTGGTTTCTATTGGTTCCCTTTGGTTTCTATTGGGTCCCATTGGTTTCTATGGGTCCCATTGGCTTCTATGAGTCCCATTGGTTTCTATTGGATCCCATTGGTTTCTATTGGTCTCTATGGGTCCCATTGGTTCCTCTTGGGTCCCATTGGTTCCTATTGGGTCCCATTGGTTTCTATTGGGTCCCCATTGGTCTCTATGGGTCTCATTGGTCTCTATTGGGTCCCATTGCTCTCTATTGGTTCCCATTGGTCTCTATTGGTTCCCATTGGTCTCTATGGGTCCCATTGGTTCCTATTGGGTCCCATTGGTTCCTATTGGGTCCCATTGGTTCCTATTGGGTCCCATTGGTTCCTATTGGGTTCTATAGATTCCTATTGGGTCCCATTGGTCTCTATGGGTCCCATTGGTCTCTATTGGGTCCCATTGTTCTCTATGGATCCCATTGCTCCCTATAGGCTCCTATGTGCTCTATGCATCCCCTCTCTCCCCTCAGGCGCGTTGAGCTCTGCCTGGACGAGGTCGATCGCTCCGACATCCTCGTGGGGATCCTGGGCGAGCGCTACGGGACCCTGGCCCCCAACCCCCCTCCCCGGGTAAGCCACGCCCACTTCCCTTAAGCCCCACCCCCTCTTCATACCCTCAAGCCCTCCCTATGGGTCCTTATGGCCTTTGTGGGTCTCTGTGGGGTCTCTATGGATCTCTGTGGGGTCTCTATGGATCTCTATGGGGTCTCTATGGGTCCCTGCCCCACAGGGTCTGCCCCCCGACCGCTCGGTCACCGAGCTGGAGATCCGAAGCTTCTTGGGGCGCTGGAAAGAGGGGGACCCCCCGCTGCCCGCCCTCATCTACCTCCGGGACCCCCAGCTGCTCAGGTGGGGTAGCCCTATGGGGCTCTGTGGGCTCTATGGGCTCTATGGAGTCTCTATGGGGTCTCTATGGGTCTCTGTGAGTCTCTATGGAGTCTCTATTGGGTCCCTATGGGGTCTCTTAAAGGCGAATTAAGGCTAATTAAGCGCTAATTAATGACTCAGGGAGGTTCCCCCGCATCTCCTGGAGGATTTCGGGCCCGAGTCGCCCTCGGCCGCCGCGAAGCTCTCGGCACTCAAGGCCGAGCTGGGGGGTCACCCCGGCCTGGCCGCCCTCCGCAGGTAACCTGGGGATGGTTCTAGAATCTTCTAGATGGTTCTAGGAGGACCTAGAAGGTTCTAGTAGGTCCCTTCCTGCAGTTTCAGCTGTTCCTGGGGCGGCTCCGAGACCTGTGACCTGGGAGGCTTCGTGGACCGAGTGGTGGAGGATGTGTGGGAGCTGCTGGAGAAGAGATTCCTGCAGGTGGGACCGACGGATCTATGGGGTCTCTATGGGGTCTCTGTCGGTCTCTATGGGGTCTCTATGGGGTCTCTATGGGACTCTATAGAGTCTCTCCCATTGATTCCTATTGGGTCCCATTGGTTTCTATTGGGTCCCATTCGTTTCTATTGGGTCCCATTGCTTTCTATGGGTCCCATTGGTTTCTATTGGGTCCCATTGGTCTCTATGGGTCCCATTGGTTTCTATTGGGTCCCATTGATTCCTATTAGTTCCCATTGTTTTCTATGGTTCCCATTGTTTTCTATGGTTCCCATTGGTTTCTATGGGTCCCATTGGTCTCTATGGGTCCCATTGGTTCCTATTGGTTCCCATTGGTCTCTATGGCTCCCATTGGTCTCTATGGGTCCCATTGGTTCCTATTGGCTCCCATTGGTCTCTATGGCTCCCATTGGTCTCTATGGCTCCCATTGGTCTCTATGGCTCCCATTGGTCTCTATGGGTCCCATTGGTCTCTATGGGTCCCATTGATTCTAATTGGATCCCATTGATCCCTATGGGTCCCCTCTGATCCCTATGGGTCCCTATGGGCTCTCTGGGTCCCTGTGGCCTCTATAGATCCCTGTGTGACCCCTCCCCACTCTCTCCCCTCCCTCCCTCCCCAGGGCCCTCCCCCCTCCCTCCAGGCCTCCTTCCTGGCCTCCCAGCGCGGCTGCTTGGTGGCCCGTTCCCGCCTCCTGGTGGCCACCCTGGAGGCCCTTCGCAGCCGCCGCCACCCCCGCCTGCTGGTCACCGGCCCCACGGGCTGCGGCCGCACCGTCTTCATGGTGGGATTAGGGGCTTCTATGGTGGGATTATGGGCCTCTGTGGCAGGTTTATGGGTCTCTATGGGGGGTTTATTGGTCTCTGTTGGGGGTTTATGGGTTTCTATTGTGGGTTTAGGGGTCTCTATGATTGGATTATGGGTCTCTGTGGTTGGATTATGAGATCCTAGGGTTGGATTATGAGTCTCTATGGTTGGATTATGAGTCCCTAGGGTGGGATTATGTGTGCCTAGGGTGGGATTATGACCATATATGATTATCTAGGGTGGGATTATATGCTTCTAGGTTGGGGTTATGGCCCTATAGAGTGGGATTATGGCCCTGTAGGGTGGGATTATGGCCCTATAATGTGGGATTATGACCATATAATGATGGATTATGGCCCTGTAGGGTGGGATTATGACCATATATGGTCATCTAGGGTGGGATTATGACCGTATACAGTGGGACTACGACCTCCTGTGTCGTCCCCTCCCCTCCCAGGCGGCTCTAGTGGGATCCCTCCAGTCCCCCCCTCCTCCCCCCCCAACTCCCTCTCCCAAGAAGCCCCGCCCCCTCCACCCCCAGCCCCCCCGCCGCCCCCCGGCCGCCATCTTCCACCTGGCGGGGGCGGGGCCGCAGGAGAGCGACGTGCGGGTGGCCTTGGCCCACCTGATCCGGCAGCTGCGGCGCCTGCGGGGGGCGGAGCCTGGCGACCTACCTCCCACCTACAGGTGAATCACATGACCCCCCACTCCCCCCAAGGTCACATGACCCCCGTGTGACCCTACCGTGTGACCCTACCATGTGACCTTGCAGGGAGCTGCGGGGACTCTTCTGGAAGCTTCTGTCCGCCCCGGGGCGGCGCTTGGTCCTCCTGGTGGACGACGCCGACCGGCTGCACGAGGGGGGGACCCCCCGGCCGCACTGGCTGCCCCCCAACCTGCCCCAGGTGAACTGGGAGGGACTGGGAGAGGACTGAGGGGGATTTGGAGGGACTGGGAGGGGTTGTTAGGGGATTAGGGGGGACTGGGGGGGCTGGGAGGGGACTGGGGGGACCTGGGAGGGACTGGGGGGCTGGCATTGATTGCCTGGAGGAGGCATGTCTTAATAGGATGGGCGTGGCTTGATGGGAGGGGGCGTGGCTTCACTCCCCATAGAGTCCAATGGAGGGGGCGTGGCTTCAGCCCCCATAGACTTTAATGGAGAGAGTGTGGCCTCAGCTCCCATAGACTTTAATGGAGAGAGTGTGGCCTCAGCTCCCATAGACTTTAATGGAGGGGGCGTGGCCTCACTCTCCATAGACTTTAATGGAGGGGGCGTGGCCTCACTCTCCATAGACTTTAATGGAGGGGGCGTGGCCTCACTCTCCATAGACTTTAATGGAGGGGGCGTGGCCTCACTCTCCATAGACTTTAATGGAGGGGGCGTGGCCTCACTCTCCATAGACTTTAATAGAGGGGGCGTGGCCTTACTCTCCATAGACTTTAATGGAGGGGGCGTGGCCTCACTCTCCATAGACTTTACTGGAGGGGGAGTGGTCTTACTCTCCATAGACTCCAATGGAGGGGGCGTGGCTTCAGCTCCCATAGACTTTAATGGAGAGAGTGTGACTTCAGCTCCCGTAGACTTTAATGGAGGGAATATGGGTTAAACTCCCATAGACTTTAATGGAGGGAAAATGGCTTAAGCTCCCATAGAATCCAATGGAGGGGGCGTGGCCTCACTCTCTATAGACTTTAATGGAGGGGGCGTGGCTTCAGCCACTATTGACTTTAATGGAGGGGGCGTGGCCTCACTCTCCATAGACTTTAATGGAGAGAGTGTGGCCTCAGCTCCCACAGACTTTAATGGAGGGGGTGTGGCCTCAACTCCCATAGACTCCAATGGAGGGGGCGTGGCTTCAGCCCCCATAGACTTTAATGGAGAAAGTGCAACTTCAGCCCCCATAGACTTTAATGAGGGGGTGTGGCTTCAGCTCCCATAGACTCCAATGGAGGGAACGTGGCTTCAGCTCCCATAGACTTTAATGGAGGGGGCGTGGCTTCATCCCCCATAGACTTTAATGGAGGAGACTTGGCTTCACTCTCCATAGACTTTAATGGAGGGGGCGTGGCTTCAGCTCCCATAGACTCCAATGGAGGGGATGTAGCTTCACTCCCCATAGACTCAGAGGGAGAGAAGGAGGCTTAAGCTCCCATAGACACTATTGGAGGGGGCGTGGCCTGACTCCCCATAGACTCCAATGGAGGGGGCGTGGCCTCACTCCCCATACAGTCAATGGAGGGGGCGTGGCCTCACTCTCCATATACTCCAATAGAAGGGGCGTGGCCTCACTCCCATTGACTCCAATGAGCGCAGTTGTCTCGCTGCCTAATATGGCACTTATTGGGCGTGGCTCTCACTGACCACGCCCCCTTTCACCCCTTACAGCATGTGACCGCAGTTCTCAGCGCCCACCAACCCCCTCCCGGGTGGGAGGGGGCCGAGAGGCTGGAGCTGGGGCCCCTCCCCCCACCGGACCGGCGGCTGCTGGTGGGGGCGGAGCTGCAGCGGGAGGGGCGGAGCCTGGAGGCAGAGCAGGTCAGTAACCCCCCCCACACACACACACCCCATACACCCCCTATATGTGACCCCCAGACCCATATATGGGACCCCAAACCCCTCTATATGGGTCCCAGCCCCTCTGTGTGGGTCCCAGCCCCCCAAGTGTGGGTCTCTCCCCACAGATGCGGCAGATCCTGGCCAAGGTGGGGGCGCGGCAGCCCCTGTACCTCAAGCTGCTGCTGGCCGAGCTGCGCGGCTTCGCCCGCCATGAGGATGTAAGGGCCCTATGGGGCAGCTGGGGCTCTCTATGGGGTCTCTATGTGTCTCTGTGGGGCTCTATGGAGTCTCTCCCATTGATTCCTATTGGATCCCATTGGTTTCTATTGGGTCCCATTGGTTTCTATTGGTCCCATTGTTTTCTTTTGATCCCATTGGTTTCTATTGGGTCCCATTGGTTTCTATTAGTCCCATTGGTTTCTATTGGGTCCCATTGGTGCCTATTGGGTCCCATTGGTTCCTATTGGGTCCCATTGGATTCTATGGGTCCCATTGGTTTCTATTGGTCCCATTGGTTTCTATTGGTCCCATTGGTTTCTATTGGTCCCATTGGTTTCTATTGGTCCCCATTGGTTTCTATTGGTCCCATTGGTTCCTATTTGGTCCCATTGGTTTCTATGGGTCCCATTGGTTTCTATGGGTCCCATTGGTTTCTATGGGTCCCATTGGTTTCTATGGGTCCCATTGGTTTCTATGGGTCCCATTGGTTTCTATTAGTCCCATTGGTTTCTATTGGGTTCGCTTGGTTTCTATTGGTTCCCATTGGTCTCTATTGGTTCCCATTGATTCCTATGGGTCCCATTGGTTTCTATTGGGTCCCTCTGGATCCCTATGGGCTCTATAGGTCCCTGTGCCCCCCAGGTGGGCTCCCTAGTGGCCTCGGCCCCGCCCTCCCTCTCCGGCCTCCTCTCCCGCGTCCTCCAGCGGCTGCAGCTCCGACACGGCTCCGCCCTCGGCCTCGTCCTGGGGGCCCTCGACGCCGCCCCCCACGGTCAGTAGTCTCCCCACACCCTCCTCTTTTGGGGAGAAAACACCTTTAATGACTAAAATTAACCTTTTCCTAATTTACCTTATATGGCAAAAATTGCCTTATATGGTCATTTTTCCTTATATGGTTGTTTTTGCCTTATATGGTCATTTTTACCTTATATGGTCATTTTTACCTTATATGGTCATTTTTACTTTATATGGTCATTTTTACCTTATATGGCCTCAGGGCTGCGGGAGGGCCACCTGGTGGCCATGATGGAAGAGGAGGGGGATGGTGCCGGTTGGGAGCTGCTACGGGACCTGCGCTGGTGAGACCCTCCCAGTCCCTCCCAGTCCCCTCCCAGTCCCCTCCCATTCCCTCCCAGTCCATCCCAGTTACCCCTCCCAACAGGTTACTGGAGGCTCTGGGCTCCCCTCTTCAGCTCCGCCTGGTTCCTGCCCTCCGAGCCGCCTGCCAGAGGCTCCGCCCCCCCGGCCCCGCCCCTCTGCCCTTATATGGGCATCGAGCCTTATATGGGCAGCGGGGAGGGGAGGGGTGGGAGGAGTGGAAGAGGAGGGGGAGGAGGGAGCTGGCAGGTGAGGGACTGGGTGATACTGGGAGGGGGCTGGGAGGGGATTGGGTGATACTGGGATATACTGGGAAGGACTGGGAAGGGGATGGAAGGGACTGGGAGGGACCGGGAGGGACTGGGAGGAGGCTGGGAGGGGATTGGGTTATACTGGGATATACTGGGAAGGACTGGGACGGGACTGGGAGGGACTGGGAGGGGACTGGAGGGCCTAGGGGTGTGTCATGTCTCTACTGGTTTATACTGGTTTGTACTGGTGCAGCTGCCATGCTGCGCGAGGCCGACCCCAGTGGGGACGGGGAGTTCGCCGGGGCCGACCCGGAGACCCTGCGGGGCCTCCCCGAGCTACTGGTGAGACTGGGAGGCACTGGGAGGGGCTGGGGCTCTGGGTCCCTATTGATCCCTATTGGTTCCATTGGGTCCCATTGGTTTCTATGGGTCCCATTGGTTTCTATTGAGTCCCATTGGTTTCTATTGGTTCCCATTGGTCTCTCTGGGTCCCATTAGTTTCTATTGGGTCCCATTGGTCTCTATGGGTCCCATTGGTTTGTATTGGGTCCCATTGGTCTCTATGGATCCCATTGGTTTCTATGGGTCCCATTGGTTTCTATTGAGTCCCATTGGTTTCTATGGGTCTCATTGATTTCTATTGGTCCCATTGATTCCTATTGGGTCCCATTGGTTTCTATGGGTCCCATTGGTTTCTATGGGTCCGATTGATTCCTATTGGTCCCATTGATTCCTATTGGGTCCCATTGGTTTCTATGGGTCCCATTGGTTTCTATTGAGTCCCATTGGTTTCTGTTGAGTCCCATTGGTTTCTATTGGTTCCCATTGGTTTCTATTGGGTCCCATTGGTTTCTATAGGTCCCATTGGTCTCTATGGGTCGCATTGGTCTCTATGGGTCGCATTGGTCTCTATGGGTCCCATTGGTCTCTATTGGGTCCCATTGGTCTCTATAGGTCCCATTGGTCTCTATGGGTCCCATTGGTTTCTATTGGGTCCCATTGGTTTCTATTGGGACCCATTGGTCTTTATGGGTCCTATTGGTTTCTATGGGTCCCATTGATTCCTATTGTCTCCCATTGATCTCTATTGCTCCCCATTGGTTTCTATTGGTCCTGTGGGTCACCCCATGGCTCTCTTCCCCCCTTCCAGTCTCAGTCGGGGCTGTGGTCGCAGCTCTGGGCTCTGTTCTGCTCCCCTGGCTTCCTCCGGGCCCTCCTGACCCACGGACACTTGGGGGTCCTGACCCACGGCGTGGGACGGCTGCGTGAGTTGGACCTACAGCCTCTATGGGGCCTCTATGGGTCTCTATGGGTCTCTATGGGGCCTCTATGGAGTCTCTATGGGGTCTCTTTGGGGTCTCTATGGGTTCCCTATGGGTCGCTATGGGTCTCTCTGCCCCACAGGTGAGGCCCAGCGCCGTGGGGCCGTGGTCGCCGTGGGGCTGGACGCCCTGGGAGCCGTGGTGGACGCACTTGTGGGGCTGGCGGAGGAGGAACCCGCCGTGGGGCAGGAGCCCCTCATCGCTCTGGGTCAGGAGGAGGCCCCTGCGTGGCAGGACAAGGCCGCTATGGGGCGCTGGGCCCTGGCCGTGGGGCTGGCGCAGGAGGTGGCCAACGCCGCCCCCTCCTGCCCCCTCCTGCCCCACATCGAGCGCCTCCTGCCCCACGGCGACCACCGGCTCCTGCGCTGCCCCCAACCTCCCCCGGACACCAGGTTCCCCCCCAGGTAGGTCCTGACCCATAGATGTGGGTCTCTATGGGGTCTCTGTTGGTCTCTGTGGAGTCTCTATGGGGTCTCTGTGGGTCTCTATTGGTCTCTATATTGGTCTCTATGGGGTCTCTATGGGTCTCTATAGGTCTCTATGGGTTCTCTATTGATCTCTATGGGGTCTCTATTGGTGTCTATTGGTCTCTATGGGGTTTCTCTGGGGTCTCTATTGGTCTCTGTTGAGTCTCTATGGGGTCTCTATGGTTCCCTATGGGGTCTCTATTGGTCTCTATGGGGTCTCTATTGGTCTCTATAGGGTCTCTATTGGTCTCTATGGGTCTCTATGGGGTCTCTATTGGTCTCTATGGGGTCTCTATTGGTCTCTAAGGGGTCTCTATGGGGTCTCTATAGGGTCTCTATAGGGTCTCTATTGGTCTCTATGGGTCTCTATGAGTCTGTCTGTGTCTCTATGGGGTCTCTATGGGGTCACTATGGGTCTCTATGGGTCTCTATGGAGTCTCTACGGTCTCTCTATGGGTCTCTGTGGGGTCTCTATTGGTCCCTATGTGTCTCTATGGGTCTCTATGGGGTCTCTATTGGTCTATATGGGGTCTCTATGAGTCTCTCTGTGTCTCTATGGGTCTCTATGGGGTCTCTATGGTTCTCTATGGGGTCTTTATTGGTCTCTATGGGGTCTCTATGGGTCTCTATGGGGTCTCTATGAGTCTCTGTGGGGTCCGTATGGGTCTCTATGGAGTCTCTATTGGTCTCTATGGGGTCCCTATGGGGTCTCTATTGGTTTCTATGAGGTCTCTATGTTTCTCTATGGAGTCTCTATGAGTCTCTATTCGTCTCTATGGGGTCTCTATGACCTCAGTGCTCACCCCATTCCCGCCCCCCCTTATTGCCTCCGTGCAACCGCATTTCCATCCCCCCGACCCTGAACTTCGGTTCCGCCTCCCTTTGGTTCCCTCATGGGTCTCTGTGGGGTCTCTATGGATCTCTATGTGTCTCTATATGTCTCTATGGGGTCTCTATGGGTCCCACCCCCTATATGTGGGTCCCACCCCCCTATATGTGGGTCCCACCCCCATGTGTGGGTCCCAGCCCCCTAAGTGTGGGTCGCAGCCGGCGCGTGGCCGGGGGTCGCGGCTCGGTTCTCGCCCTCAGCCCCTGCGGAACTTATGGGGCGACGGGGGGAGAAGGGGGAACCCTCACCTGGAGCCACCTGGAGAGCGGAGAGGTAACTGGGAGGGGACTGGGAGGAACTGGGAGGGGATTGGGAGGGACTGGGAGTGAACTGAGAGTGAACTGGGTGATACTGGGAAGGGACTGGGTGATACTTGAAGGGACGGGGTAACACTGGGATATGCTGGGAGTGACTGGGAGGCCGTTCTATGTCTTTATACTTGTCTGTACTCATCTTTACTGGTTCATACTGGTTCATACTGGTTTATTCTGGCCCCAGGTGGTGCAGGAGATCCAGGCCACCTGCGGCAGCGTCCGAGCCGTGGTTGCCCTCAGCTCCGAACTGGTGGCACTGGGAGGAGCTGGGGGGGAACTGGAGCTGTGGAGCATCCCCGAGGGCAAGCGGTACTGGGACCTACTGGGATATACTGGGAGGCGACTGGGAGGGTAGTGGGAGGGGATTGGGAGGGGAATGGAGGGGAGTGGGAGGGACTGGGAGGGGATTGGGGGGGACTGGGAGCACTGGTGGGGGCCCCTAGGGCTCTGTACTGGTTGTAACTGGTCTTTACTGGTCCATACTGGTCAGGCTGTGGTCGGTCCTCGCCCACCGAGGCCCCATCAGCGCCCTCAGCCCCCACCCAGGGGGCGTGGCCTCGGCGGCTCTCGATGGCGTCATCAAGGTATAGAGTGGGAGTCTATGGGAGGGGGGCGTGGCCTGAGTATAATGGGAGTCTATGGGAGGGGGCGTGGCCTCAGTATAATGGGAGTCTATGGAGGGGGCGTGGCCTCAGTATAATGGGAGTCTATGGAGGGGCTTGAGTATAATGGGAGTCTATGGAGGGGCCTCAGTATAATGGGAGTCTATGGAGGGGTTTGAATATAATGGAACTCTATGGAGGGGGCGTGGCTTCAGTATAATAGGAGTCTATGGAGGGGGCGTGGCCTCAGTATAATGGGAGTCTATGGAGGGGCTTGAGTATAATGGGAGTCTATGGGGCTTGAGTATAATGGGAGTCTATGGAGGGGCTTGAGTATAATGGGAGTCTATGGAGTGGGCGTGGCCTCAGTATAATGGTAGTCTATGGGAGGGGGCGTGGCTTGAGTATAATGGGACTCTATGGAGGGGGCGTGGCTTGCATTGGACTGATAGCTCCTCCCCCCTCCAGGTGTGGACGCTGGTGGGCGGGGCTCCCGCGGGGGGCGTGGCCTTGGGGGCCCCCCTCACCTGCCTGGCCCTGCACCCCGGAGGGGCGTGGCTGGCCGTGGGGGGGTGGGCGGGGCTTCTGATGGTGCTGCCCCTGGACCGGCCTGGGGAGCCTGTGGTGAGTACTGGGAGGGACTGGGTGGGTCCCGCTGGTCTCTATTGGTCCCATTGGTTTCTGTGGGTTCCATTGGTCTCTATTGGGTCGCATTGGTCTCTATGGGTCCCATTGGTCTCTATGGGTCCCATTGGTCTCTATGGGTTCCATTGGTCTCTATGGTTCCCATTGGGTTCTATGGGTCCCATTGGTCTCTATGGTTCCCATTGCTTTCTATTGAGTCCCATTGGTTTCTATTGAGTCCCATTGATTTCTATGGGTCCCATTGGTTTGTATTGGGTCCCATTGGTTTCTATGGTTCCCATTGGATTCTATTGGGTCCCATTGGTTCCTATTGGGTCCCATTGGTCTCTATGATTCCCATTGGTTCCTATTGGGTCCCATTGGTTTCTATTGGGTTCCAATGGTATCTATGGGTCCCATTGGTTTCTATTGGGTCCCATTGGTTTCTATGGATCCCATTGGTTTCTATGGATCCCATTGGTTTCTATGGATCCCATTGATTCCTATTGGGTCCCATTGGTTCCTATTGGTTCCCATTGGTTCCTATTGGGTCCCATTGGTTCCTATTGGGTCCCATTGGTCTCTATGGGTCCCATTGTTCTCTATTGGTCCCATTGGTCTCTATGGGTCTCATACTGGTCCATACTGGTTTATACTGCTTTCTCTTTCACCTACAGGCTCTGGGACAACGCGGGGCAGGCGCCTCCACCTGGTCTCTGGCCTGGGGCGGGGCTGAGGGGGCGGAGCTCCTGGCAGCAGGTGTAGCTTCAGGACCCGGAGGGGGCGGCGCAGCCGTGCGTCTGTGGGCGTGGCCTAGCGGCCTCCCCCTCGCCCGCCTCCCCCTCCCACCCGGGTCCTCCCCCCACGTCCCCCCCCGATCTCTGGCCTTCGCGCCCCCCAACCTCCCCGGTGGACCCCGACACCGGCCTTGGCTGCTGGGGGCGGGGCCAGGGTCACGGGTGAGTGTCCTATAGGGGATTATGGGGGTCACTATGGGTCTATATGGCCCTATAGGATAACCCCTCATTCCCCTTCCTTCCCCCCACCAGGTGCTGATGTGGCCGGGGGGGCTGGGCAGGCTACGAGCCACCTTAAGCCCCGCCCCCTCCATTGGAGTCAATGGGGAGTCAAGCCACGCCCCCTTCATTGGAGTCAATGGGACCTCAAGCCACTCTCCTTCCATTGGAGTCAATGGGACCTCAAGCCACGCCCCCTCGCCCTCAGGCCCCGCCCTCTGTGCCGCCTTCGATGCCTCGGGCTCCCAGCTGGCCGTGGGGCACTGGGGGGGGGCCGTGTGGGTGCACCGGGTGCCCTGGGGTGAGTGCACCAGTAGGGACCAGTAGGGACCAGTAAGGAGCATTAACCCACCCCCAAACCCTCCCAGTGCAGCTCAAGCCCCTCCCACTCCCTCCCCTCCCACCCCTCCCTTCTCCTCTGCCCCATATAAGGCGATGCCCATATAAGGTAATAAGGGGGTGTGGCCTCCCCTTCTTCTTTAACCCCTTCCTCTCTCTCCCTCCTCTCACAGACTCCGCCCCCGTGGCCCTTCCCGCTGCCCCGTGTCACGTGACCAGCCTGGCCTGGGCAGGGCCCGAGGTGCTGGCAGGGGGCGGAGCCTCGGGGGAGCTCTACCTGTGGGCGTGGCCTCCTCCTCCTGACCTCCCCCTCCCCCGCGAGCTGCCGCTGGGCAGGGGAGGGGTGAAGGCGGTGGAGGGGGCGGCCGGGAGCGTGGTGGTTTTAACTGGTGAGACTGGGAAGGGGCTGGGAGGGGCTTGGAGGGGAGTGGGAGGGGCTTGGAGGGGAGTGGGAGGGGCTTGGAGGGGAGTGGGAGGGGCTGGGAGGGTCCCATTGGGGTTTATTGGGTCCCATTGGTTTCTATCGGGTCTCATTGGTTTCTATTGGTCTCATTGGTCTCTATCTGTCCCATTGGTCTCTATGGGTCCCATTGGTCTCTATGGGCCCCATTGGTTTCTATTGGGTTCCATTAGTTTCTATGTGTCCCATTGGTTTCTATTGGTTTCCATTGGCCTTTATGGGTCCCATTGGTTTCTATTGGCTCCATTGGTCTCTATGTGTCCCATTGGTCTCTATGGGTCCCATTGGTCTCTATGGGTCCCATTGGTTTCTATTGGGTCCCATTGGTCTCTATGGGTCCCATTGGATACTATTGGGTCCCATTGGTCTCTATGGGTCCCATTGGTCTCTATTGGGTCCCATTGGCTTCTATGAGTCCCATTGGTTTCTATTGGGTCCCATTGGTTACTATTGGGTCCCATTGGTTTCTATGGATCCCATTGGCTTCTATTGGGTCCTATTGGCTTCTATGGGTCCCATATGTTTCTATGGTTCCCATTGGTTTCTATTGGTTCCCATTGGTTTCTATTGGTTCCCATTGGTTTCTATTGGTTCCCATTGTTCTCTATGTGTCCCATTGGTCTCTTTGGGTCCCTTTGGTTTCTATTGGGTCCCATTGGTTTCTGTTGGATCCCATTGGTTTCTATGGGTCCATTGATCTCTATGTGTCCCATTCCTTCCTGGTTTACAGAGGATGGTTCCGTGGGTCTGCTGGAGCTGTCGGGCCTGGCCATGGGGCAGCCCCCAAGGTGGCTGCAGCCCCACCAGGGCCCCACGGAATGTGTGGGGCTGAGCCCCACGGCGAGGGTGCTGGCGACCGCTGGGGCCGACCGGGTATGTGGGGCTGGGTGTGTGGGGCTGGATCTGGTTCTGTGGGGCAGGAGCTCTAGTGCTGGGTCTATGGATCTGGATCTATGGGGTTGTGGGTGAACCTATGGGGCTGAGTGGGATCTATGGAGTTGGATCTATGGGTTGGGATCTATGGGACGGTAACTGTGTGTCAGGGTCTGTGGGTCTGGGTTTTGTTCTATGGGGACAGAATCTATGGGTCACGGTGGGATCTGTGGGTCTTAATTGTGGTTCTGTGGGGCAGGGCTGGATCTGTATGGTAGCATCTATGGGTCTGGATCTATGGGGCAGGAGCTATAGTGCTGTGTCTATGGGTCTGGATCTATGGGTCTGGATCTATGGGGCTGAGTGGGATCTATGGTGCTGAGGCTGTTTCTATGGGGCAGGCGCTGGCCGTGTGGGACGTGGGCGCCGCCGTGGGGCTGAGACGCCGCTGGCCAGAGGCCCATAGTGAGGGAGTCAGCGCCGTGGGGTGGGCCGGGGCCCTGCTGGTGAGTCTGGGGGGCGGCTATGGGGCAGCTGGGGGTCTCTGTGGGCTCTATGGGGGCTCTATGGGTCTCTATGTGTCCCATTGGTCTCTATGGGTCCCATTGGTCTCTATGGTTCCCATTGGTCTCTATGGTTCCCATTGGTTTCTATGGGTCCCATTGGTCTCTATTAGTCCCATTGATTTCTATTGGGTCCCATTGGTCTCTATGGGTCCCATTGGTCTCTATCGGTCCCATTGATTTCTATTGGGTCCTGTTGGTTTCTATTGTGTCCCATTGGTCTCTATGGGTCCCATTGGGTTGTATTGGGTCCCATTGGTTTCTATTGGTTCCCATTGGTCTTTATGGGTCCTATTGGTTTCTATTGATTCCCATTGGTCTCTATGGGTCCCATTGGTCTCTATGGGTCCCATTGGTTTCTATTGGTTCCCATTGGTCTCTATGGGTCCCATTGGGTTGTATTGGGTCCCATTGGTCTCTATGGTTCCCATTGGTTTCTATTGGTTCCTATTGGTTTCTATGGTTCCCATTGGTCTCTATGGGTCCCATTGGTTTCTATTGGTCCCATTAGTTTCTATTGGTTCCCATTGGTCTTTATGGGTCCTATTGGTTTCTATTGATTCCCATTGGTCTCTATGGGTCCCATTGGTCTCTATGGTTCCCATTGATTCCCATTGGATCCCATTGATCCCTCTGGTTCCCCATATGCTCTCTATCCCCCTCCAGGTGTCGGGGGGCTGCGGAGGCTCCGTGTGCCTGTGGGACCCCGAGTCAGGGCAGCGACTGCAGTGCCTGCAGAGCCCAGGGGGAGCGGCCACTGCGCTGGGGGGGGACGTGAGTGAGGGGGAACCGCAATTGGGTTCCTCCAGCCACGCCCCCTCCATAGACTCCCATTATCCTCAAGCCCCCTCCATAGACTCCCATTATACTGAGGCCACGCCCCCTCCCATAGACTCCCATTCTACTGAGGCCACGCCCCCTCCATAGACTCCCATTATCCTCAAGCCTCCTCCATAGACTCCCATTATATACAAGCCCCTCCATAGACTCCCATTATACTCAAGCCTCCTCCATAGACTCCCATTATATACAAGCCCCTTCATAGACTCCCATTATACTCAAGCCTCCTCCATAGACTCCCATTATATACAAGTCCCTCCATAGATTCCCATTATACTTAGGCCACGCCCCCTCCATAGACTCCCATTGTACTGAAGCTACGCCCCCTCCCATAGACTTCCATTATACTGAGGCCACGCCCCCTCCATAGACTCCCATTATACTCAAGCCCCTCCATAGACTCCCATTATACTCAATCCTCCTCCATAGACTCCCATTATATACAAGTCCCTCCATAGATTCCCATTATACTTAGGCCACGCCCCCTCCATAGAGTCCCATTATACTCAAGCCACGCCCCCTCCATAGAGTTCCATTATAGTCAAGCCCCTCCATAGACTCCCATTATACTCAAGTCTCCTCCATAGACTCCCATTATATATAAGTCCCTCCATAGACTCCCATTATACTTAGGCCACGCCCCCTCCATAGACTTCCATTGTATTCAAGCCCCTCCATAGACTCCCATTATACTTAGGCCACGCCCCCTCCATAGACTCCCATTATACTCAAGCCTCCTCCATAGACTCCCATTATACTTAGGCCACGCCCCCTCCATAGACTCCCATTATACTCAATCCCCTCCATAGACTCCCATTATACTGAAGCCACGCCCCCTCCATAGAGTTCCATTATATTCAAACCCCTCCATAGACTCCCATTATACTCAAGCCTCCTCCATAGACTCCCATTATACTTAGGCCACGCCCCCTCCCATAGACTCCCATTATACTCAAGCCACGCCCCCTCCCATAGACTCTCATTCTATTATTACTGCAGGGGCGGCGGCTGCTGTCGGTGTCACGTGACGGCTCCGTCTCCACCTGGGAGGGGGCGGAGCTTGTGAGTCACGTGGGGGGGCGGGGCCCAGCCCGAGGCGCCATCCCCCCTCCTGGTGAGGCTCATTGATGCTTAATTAGAGCTTACAGTGGCTCTCAATTGCCTTAATTAACATTAATTAAGCAACATCATGTGCTTATGAGTGCCCTGTAGTCAAAATTGATGCTAATTAACGCTAATCACCCCTAATTAATGCTAATTTAGAGCTTATCGACACCTTGTGGTGCTGGTCAATTAGTGCCTTTGCATGCTCCTTAGTGATAACTTGTCCTAATTAGTGTTTTCACGGTGTTCATTAGCCTTAATTAGCGCTAACGAACCCTAATTAACGTTCATTCATTAGGGCGTCGCCAACCGCTCGTGGCCGTGGTCGGACCTGATGAACTCACCCGCCTGTGGGAGCCTCTCAAGGTTAATTAGGGGGTTAATGAAGGGTTAATTAAGGGCAATTGCTGCCCAGGAGCATTAAGTAAGGGGTTAATTATCGAGCTATTATACAGTAATTGGTGTTATAAGCTCTTATTTGGGGGTTACTGTTCTCTATTAGTGGCTAATTAGCTCTAATTACCCCTTCCAGGAGCCCCTCCCCACCGCCCTCTGCAGCCTGGGGGGGGTGGAGGCCGTGGAGGTGGCCGTTGGCCACGCCCCTTCTGGCTCAGGCCACGCCCCCTCCATAGAAGACAACGGGATCTCAAGCCACGCCCCTTCAAGCGAAGATGATAGGGACTCAGGCCACGCCCCCTCCATTAAAGTCTATGGGGGTTCAGGCCACGCCCCTTCCATTAAAGTCTATGGAGACTCAGGCCACGCCCCCTCCAGCCCCGTGGTGGTGGTGGCAGCGGCTGATGGGACCGTGAGGGTGATCGACCTGCCCCCTCCTGGTGAGTACTGGGAAGGACTGGGAGGGACTGGGAGGGAGTTGGAAGGTCCCATTGATCTCTATGGGTCCCATTGGTTTCCATTGGGTCCTATTGATTCCTATTGGTTCCCATTGGTTTCTATGGGTCCCATTGGTTTCTATTGGGTCCCATTATTCTCTATGGGTCCCATTGGTTTCTATTGGGTCCCATTGGTTTCTATTGGGTCCCATTGGTTTCTATTGGTTCCCATTGGTTCCTATTGGGTCCCATTGGTCTCTATGGGTCCCATTGGTCTCTATGGGTCCCATTGGTCTCTATGGGTCCCATTGGTTTCTATTGGGTCCCATTATTCCCTATGGGTCCCATTGGTTTCTATTGGGTCCCATTGGTCTCTATGGGTCTCATTGGTTTCTATGGTTCCCATTGATTCCTATTGGTTCTCATTGGTTTCTATGGTTCCCATTGGTTTCTATTGTGTCCCATTGTTCTCTATGGGTCCCATTGGTTTCTCTGGGTCCCATTGGTCTCTATGGGTCCCATTGATTTCTATTGGCTCCCACTGGTTTCTATGGTTCCCACTGTGGGGACTGGGATATACTGGGAGCTCTAACCCCCCCCACTTCTCTCTCTCTCTCCCCTCAGAGTCCGCTCCCCCCCCAGATGATGGCGCTTGGGGTCGTGGCCGCGTGACGTCACTGGCCTGGAGCCCCTCGGGGAGTCATGTGGTGTCCGGGGGGGCCGGGGGAGCCCTCAGCCTGTGGGGGGAGGCGGGGCTGGAGGCGGAGGCTAAGGTAGGTCACATGATTGGGAGGGCAGGAGGGAAGGGGAGAGTTGGAGGTTATGGGGGAGGTGGGGCCTGAGTGGGATCTATGGGGCTGGATCTATGGGGCTGGAGGTATTGGGCTGAGTGGGATCTATGGGGCTGGATGTATGGAGGTGGATCTATTGGGCTGAGTGGGATCTATGGGGCTGGATCTATTGGGCTGAGTGGGATCTATGGGGCTGATTGGGATCTATGGGGATGGATCTATGGGGCTGAGTGGCATCTATGGGGCTGGATCTCTTCCCCCTTCCCAGGTGGCTTCTCCCCCCATCTCGGCTCTGCTCTTCCGGAGTCCCCACGAGATCCTGGTGGCTGCTGGCAGGCGCTTGGAACTATGGGAGCTGCGGGGGGGCAGGTGAATCCTGACCCACAAGTTGGGGGGGCTGACTCCTAGATGGGGGTTCAAACCCCATAAGTGCGGGTCACATCCCCTTTGTATGACTCCCATTGGTTTCTATTGATCTCCATTGGTCTCTTTAGGTCACATTGGTCTCTATGGGTTCCATTGGTTTCTATTGATCCCGTTGGTCTCTATTGGGTCCCATTGGTTTCTATTGATCCCATTGGTTTCTATTGATCCCATTGGTTTCTATTGGTCCCATTGGTTTCTATGGTTCCCATTGATTTCAATGGGTCCCATTGGTTTCTATTGAGTCCCATTGGTCTCTATGGGTGGCATTGGTCTCTATGGGTTCCATTGGTTTCTATTGATCCCATTGGTTTCTATTGGTCCCATTGGTCTCGATAAGTCCCATTGGTTTCTATGGTTCCCATTGATTTCAATGGGTCCCATTGGTTTCTATTGTGTCCCATTGGTTTCTATTGAGTCCCATTGATTCCTATTGAGTCCCTTTGGTTTCTATTGGGTCCCATTGGTCTCTATTGGGTCCCATTGGTCTCTATTGGGTTCCATTGGTTTCTATTGATCCCATTGGTCTCTATTGGGTCCCATTGGTTTCTATTGATCCCATTGGTTTCTATTGGTCCCATTGGTTTCTATGGTTCCCATTGATTTCAATGGGTCCCATTGGTTTCTATTGGGTCCTATTGGTTTCTATGGGTCCCATTGGCTTCTGTTGGATCCCATTGGTCTCTATGGTTCCCATTGGTTTCTATTGTGTCCCATTGGTTTCTATGGGTCCCATTGGTCTCTATGGGTCCCATTGGTTTCTATTGGGTCCCATTGGTTTCTATGGTTCCCATTGATTTCAATGGGTCCCATTGGTTTCTATTGGTTCCTATGGGTCCCTTTGGTTTCTATTGAGTCCCATTGGTTTCTATGAGTCCCATTGATTCCTATTGAGTCCCATTGGTTTCTATGGGTCCCATTGGTTTCTATGGGCTCCCAGCCCCATAAGTGTGGGTCCAGCCCCCCATACATTGTGCCTGACCCCCCCCCCCCCGTTTCCCCCAGGCTGCTCCCCATGGGCGCTATAGGGCAGCTGCCCCACCCCGTTCTCCAGGCCCTTCTCCCCACGGCTGCCCCACATCTCGCCCCAAGCCCTGAACCCCCAGTCCTGCTGCTGACGGCGAAGGGGCAGCTCTGGGGGCTCCGGGGGCGGAGCCTCAAGCCCCTCAGGTGAGTCAGAGGGGCCGTACTGGGAGCCACTGGGAGGCACTGGGGGGGCGCTGAGCCCACACTGGGAGGGGTGGAGCCTATGGGGGAGGGGGCGTGGCTTATGGTGAGGGGCGTGGCTTAAGCGATTAAATGAGACCTGGTGGGCTAGGGCTTAAGGGAGGGGGCGTGGCTTAAAGACTTGGATGGGAGTTTGGGGAGGGGGCGTGGCCTAAGGAAGGGGGCGTGGCCTAAGATGCAATTTAACCCTTTCTCCCCCCTTCCCAGGATCCTGCGCCGTGAGCCCCTCCCGCCCTCCGTCTCCTTCCTGCTGGGGCTGCTGAGCCCCGAGAAGGTTCCGGAAGGGTCGGAGGGGTCTCCTGGACTTCCCAGCATCCCCTTGGGTCCGAGCGAGGAGGAGGAAGAGGGGGAGGAGGAGGGGGACGTGGGGACCCCCTGGGCCGCCCGGGCGCTCCCCGACGGCTCAGTCCTGGTCTGGGGGGGGGAGGAGACACCCAGGGTCAGCCGCCTGGTGAGTCACGTGACCGGTGATGCGATGGGGAGGGTCATGTGATGAAGGGGGGTGAAGGGGAGGGGAAGGGGAGGGAGTGGGTGGGAGGAGGGGGGGAGAGAGTCACGTGGTTAGGAAGAGGAGGGAGGGGGGAGTTAGTCACGTGGTCAGGAGGAGAAGGGGAAGGGAGTCACGTGGTTAGGAGGAGAAAGGGAAGGGAGTCCCCTGGTTAGGAGGAGGGAGGGGGAGTGAGTCACGTGGTCAGGAGGAGGGGGGGTGAGTCACGTGGTTAGGAGGAGGAGTATAGATAGGTCACGTGTTTAAGAGGGAGGAGGGATGAAGGGATCACGTGATTAAGGAGGGGGAGTGGGTCACGTGGTTAGGAGGAGGAGGGAGGGAGGAGGGGAGTGGGGAGGGAGTCACGTGGTTAGGAGGAGGAGGCAGGGGGAGTGGGGAGGGAGTCACGTGGTTAGGAGGAGGAGGGAGGGGGAGTGGGGAGGGAGTCACGTGGTGAGTGAGGGAGAAAGGGAGGGGGGAGGGTGTCACGTGGTTAGGAGGAGGCAGAGGGAAGGGTCACGTGGTTAGGCGGGAGCAGGGAGGGAAGGATCACGTGATTCAAGGAAGGGAGGAGTGGATCACGTGGTTAGAAGGAGGCGGGAGGGGGAGCGCGGGGGGGGGAGGGAGTCACGTGGTTAGGAGGAGGAGGAGGGAGGGGGAGCGGGGAGGGAGTCACGTGGTCAGGAAGAGGAGGAGGGAGGGGGAGTGGGGAGGGAGTCACGTGGTGAGGAGGGAGAAAGGGTAGGGGGGGAGGGAGTCACGTGGTCGAGATGGGTTGGTCACGTGACTCTCCGTGTCTCAGTGATGACCCTATAACGGGTCCCAGTCCCTTCCCAGTACGAACCACTAACTCCCAGTTTCCTCTTTTGCAGGTGCCGGCGGGGGAGGGGTGGCTGCTCCAGTGGGCGGAGCTCCTCCCCGCCCCTCCCCTCCCCCGCCGCGGCCCCTCCCGCTGGTTAACCGGAGCCGCCCTGGTCCCCGGTGAGTCCACTGGGACCAACTGGGTGAACTGGGAAGGCGACTCTTGTGCTTTTGACGGCGACTTTTTCCTCTTTTCCAGGCGCCGGAATGTTCGTCTCCCGCTCCGACGGGTCCCTCTGGCTCCTCCGGCGCTGGGGAAAGCCCTGGATCCGCCGCACGGTCAGGGACCCACATCTATGGGGCTGGGACCCACATCTGTGGGGCCGAGACCCACATCCTGGGGTCACTTTTAGGCCTTGGGGTGACTCGTGGCTCGTTGCAGGTGTCGGGGGGTTCGCTGACTTCCCTACATGCTCTGGGCTCGAGGCTGCTCAGCACCGACTCCCACGGGACTGTGCGGCTCTGGAACCCCCGGGGGGGGCCAGCGGTGAGGGGGGCGTGGCTTAAAGGGAGGAGGCGTGGCTTAAGAGGAGGGGGCGTGGCTTAGGGGGAGGGGTGGGGGTTAAGCATTGGAGTCTATTGGCTTAATAGGAAAGGGTAATGTTAGTGCTGGGCCCATTGGTTTGAATGGAGGGGGCGTGGCTTAAGGGGAGGGGGCGTGGCTTCAGTCCAGAGCCCATTGGTTTCAGTGGAGGGGGCGTGGCTTCAGTACTGAGCCCGTTGGTTTCAGTGGAGGGGGCGTGGCTTCAGTACTAAGCCCGTTGGTTTCAATGGAGAGGGCGTGGCTTCAGTACTAAGCCCATTGGTTTCAATGGAGGGGGCGTGGCTTCAGTGCTAAGCCCGTTGGTTTCAATGGAGGGGGCGTGGCTTCAGTACTAAGCCCGTTGGTTTCAGTGGAGGGGGCGTGGCTTCAGCACTAAACCCATTGGTTTCAATGGAGGGGGCGTGGCTTCAGCCCAGACCCATTGGTTTCAATGGAGGGGGCGTGGCTTCGGCCCAGCCCCATTGGTTTCTATAGGAGGGAAGGAGCCTATTGGCCTAAGAGGAAGTTGGGTTGGGTGGAGGGAAGGGGCGTGGCTTAAGGGAAGGGGGCGTGGCTTAGGCACTAGGACTCTTGGCTTAATAGGAGAGTTTATTGGTTGGGTGACTCACCAGGAGAGGTTACTGGGCTATACTGGGAGGCACTGGGGGGCACTGGGGAGGTTACTGGGCCGGGCTGGGAGCAACTGGGATGGACTGGGAGGCACTAAGGGGGTTACTGGGGCATATTGGGAGGCACTGGGGAGCACTGGAGGGGTTACTGGGCCATACTGGGAGCAGCTGGGTTGTACTGGGAGCAACTGGGAAGCAGTAAGGAGGTTACTGGGCCATACTGGGAGGCACTGGGAGCAACTGGGAAGTACTGGAGAGGTTACTGGGCCATACTGGGAGGCACTGGGGAGCACTGGGGAGGTTACTGGGTTGTACTGGGAGGCACTGGGGAGCACTGGAGAGGTTACTGGGCCATAGTGGGAGGCAATGGGAGCAACTGGGAAGCACTAAGGAGGTTACTGGGCCATAGTGGGAAGCACTGGGAGTAACTGGGAAGCACTAAGGAGGTTACTGGGCCATACTGGGAGACACTGGAAGCAACTGGGATGGACTGGGAAGCGCTGGAGAGGTGGGGTGGGACTGTTGGGGGGGGTGAGGGGGGCGTGGCTTAAGGGGAAGGGGCGTGGCTTAAGGCGAGGGGCATAGAGGAAGTGCTGCTCCATTGCCTTGAGTGGAGGGGGGCGTGGCTTAGGTACTAGGACTATTGGCTTAATAGGAGAGTGTGGAGGGGAGGGGAGGGGGCGTGGCTTAAGGGAAGGGGGCGTGGTTTAACCCAACCCTATTGGTTTAAATGGAGACAATGGGGAGGGGTAGGAGTGGTGGGCGTGGCTTAACGGTGGTGGGCGTGGCTTATGGGGTCATGTGTGTGGTTTGAGGGTGATGGGCGTGGCTTAAGGGCTGGTGGGCGTGGCCTAAAGCCCTGCGGGTGCAATATAAGGCTGAGGGGCTCAGCTTCTGGGTTTCTCTCTGGGGCTTAATGCTTACGGGGAGGGGGTTGGGGGTGGGTGGGGCGTGGCTTGTGGGGTGGGTGGGCGGGGCCTAATGGTGTTTTCTCCTCCCACCCCAGGAGGCTCATTTCCGCTGCGCGGGACCCGTCACGGCCTGCGCGGTGCAGCCCCATGGACGGGAGGAGGAGGAGGAGGAGGAGGCCGTGGGGCTGGCCCTGGGCGACCGGTGGGGCCACGTCTACCGGCTGCTGTGGGGCTGAGCGGTGAGGGGCTGGGGGGGTCACATCTGTGGGGCTGGGGGTCACATCTATGGGGCTGGGACCCACGTATAGGGATCTGGGCTCATCTGTAGGGCTCAATGGGACCCAATGGGGGCGCGTGGTGGGCGTGGCCTCAAGGCCTCGTGCCGTATAAGGCAATAGGGGGCGTGGCCTGAGGGCTGCTCCTCTATGGGGAGTGAGCAGCCACCCTCGTGCCATATAAGGCAATAGGGGGCGTGGCCTGAGGGCTGCTTTTCTAAAGGGAACGAGTAGCCGCGCTGGTTCCATATAAGGCAATAGGGGGCGTGGCCTGGCGACTGCGTCTTTAAGGAGAGTGAGTGGCCGCGCTGGTGCCATATAAGGCAATAGGGGGCGTGGCCTGTGGGCTGCTCCTCTAAAGGGAACAAGCATCCACGCTTGTGCCATATAAGGCAATAGGGGGCGTGGCCTAGCGGCTGC